>CM072522.1:62161253-62193753 GCA_036898135.1 Oncomelania hupensis | reverse complement strand
AAATCAGTTATTCCTAACAATAGCCAAGAAGCGTGTTTCGAAGAAAACACTGACATTCGGAGCAACAGTCCGACCCACTGACGGACGTACTAGCAACCTGATTGCATCTATAGGATGGCCAATGCTTTGGTAAAAGGTTAAAAAAAAGGTAAAGGTAGTCCCATAGCCTTGTGGCCGTAGGGGAGCGTGATGTTGGAGATCACACTTATCTTGGGCCAGCGTAATGAGGGTGATGCCCATCTCTCTCCCTCGCTGCTTTACCTTCCCCACCCTTAAGAGAGTAGGTACTCAGTCACAGTTGAGTCAACTGGGAGTGTTGTTATTTGTCGCTCCACGTTTTGCGGTCACCCATCCAAGTGCTAACCGCACTGGACGGTGCTTAACTTGCGACACAGTAACGAGTGCTCCAAACACTGCGCCAACCACTGCGCTATCCGACACCCCAAAAGTTAAAGTTTTTAAACGTTTTGGGAGCAGTTTTTTTGTAGTGTTTTTTTTTTTAAATTGTACTTCTTGGGCTTGGCTGGCCAAAGCGAGAGTAAACTTGTGGAAACTGCTTTTAAATTATGCATTAGGGACACCTCTAGTCCTACCCCGTTTTGCTTTGAAATATGCTTTGAAGTACCTGCATACCAAAGCTAAACAAAATCGCTTCGATTGTTTAGGAGATATTAAGCAAGTGACCTTGACCTTCGCGGTAGAGTAACTATAATGACACTAAAGGCAAGCCATTGACCTAGGTCATGTTTCTATGAAGTTTAGGTCAAAATCCGTTCAGCTGTTCTTGGGATATGACTTCCAGCGGACCGACTACAGACTGACGGACCAAGAGTCCGACATTCGGCTCGTTCCGATTCCCCCCGACTATTTCAAAGTATTTTCAGATAACTCTGGAAACACATGCACATACGTGCACACACAGCCGAGGTTACACAGTATTATCATGACATTCCCGAAACGCCACATACGTTGTGCTGACAATGGGTCATATTTCGTCCCCATTTTTAAGTACTTTGAAGTGTTCGAACCCCTTTCCTTAACTCTAACCCAAACCCAGCCCTAACCTTAACGGATCATTGTTCTGATGTCAAAACAAGTAGACATGTCAATACAAGTTATGTTGATGTTCACTGATGTGTCCAGATAACACTGTGTAAGTGGGCCCACACACATACACACACGCACACACACCTACACCCACACCCACACACACACCCACACACACACACAAACACATACGCACACACACACACACACCCACACGCACACGAAGAAGAATTTAAAAAAAAACAAAAAGAAGAAGCTTCATCAGGAATATACATATTTATATTGGTTTTCCTCCTGGGCCTAACTGGGCATATAAATAGCTGTGAATATGTTTTTGCTATTCTATTTGTCTTTTCTGTCATTTGTGTACATAGTTGTAAATTGTAATTGGTGTACATAAGTGTAAATAATTTGTACCCTTACTGTTCTGTCTTTTGGTGTATTGTAGCGAAAGCGATGTGTTATCGAGTACATGTACTTATATGTAATGACTATGTAAAGCGTGGTGAGTCTGGTCATAGGCTGGAGTATCCGCTATATAAAAATCCGTTATTATTATTATTATTATTGAATAACAAGCAACAAATCTCTCTCTCTCTCTCTCTCTCTCTCTCTCTCTCTCTCTCTCTCTCTCTCTCTCTCTCTCTGTGATGTAATGTGTGTGTACGTATTGGAATTGTTTGTGTGTGTGTGTGTGTGCTTGCGTGTTGGAATAGTTTGTGTGCGTGTGTCTGTGTGTGTGCATATATGTGTGTGCGAATGCGCGTGTGAACTCGTGAAGAGAAAAATGGACAAAACGGGGTAGGACCAGAGATGTCCCAAATGCATAATTTAACAGAAGTTTTCACAAGTTTACTCTCGCTTTTGCCAGCCAAGCCGAAGAAGTACAATTAAAAAAAAAATTGCTCCCAAAACTTTAAAAAACTTCAATTTCAACACAAAATTGCAAACTTAATTTTAACCTTTTACACGCCTCGTTGCATGTTAGTTAGCCTTACATACATATTTAGCAGGGCAGAATGTTAACATTTTAGAATGGGACTGGTTAAAGGTTCTCGCGTTCATCAAACCAGCAGCGTTTAAGATACCTTTCAGTCAAGCCAAGTCAAGTCAACCAAAATGACTTAGCATGCACAGTGAGTGTGACTTTAATGACTTAGCATGCATAGTGAATGTGACTTCGGAGAAAAATAACACTACTACAAACCAAGGCCTACTTGAAAAAATTAGATTTAAAGACACGATTTGATAACATACAACGACATGAGCTATAATAAGATAAGGTATAATAAGATAAGATAGGATAACAAAAGATAAGACAACCAGAAGAGAGAAACAGAGAGAGAGAAACCGAGAGAGAGAAACCGAGAGAAAAACAGAGAGAGAGAAAAAGAGAGAGAGAAACAGAGAGAGAGAAACGGAGAGAGATAGAGAAACAGAGAAACAGAGAGAGATAGAGAAACAGAGAGAGAGAGAGACACGGAGAGAGAGAGAGAAAAACAGAGAGAGAAACAGAGAGAGAAACAGAGAGAAACTGAGAGAGAAACAGAGAGAGAAACAGAGAGAGAAACAGAGAGAAACAGAGAGAGAAACAGAGAGAGAGAAACAGAGAGAGAGAGAAACAGAGGGAGGGAGAGAGAGAGAGAAACAGAGAGAGAGATAGAGAAACAGAGAAAGAAAAACAGAGAGAGAGATAGAGAAACAGAGAGAGAGAGAGACGCGGAGAGAGAGAGAAACAGAGAGAGAAACAGAGAGAGAAACAGAGTGAGAAACAGAGAGAGAAACAGAGAGAAAAACAGAGAGATAGAAACAGAGAGAGAGAAACAGAGAGAGATAAACAGAGAGAGAGAGAAACAGAGAGAGACAGAGAAAGAGAAACAGAGAGAGAAACAGAGAGAGAGAAACAGAGAGAGAAACAGAGAGAGAAACAGATAGAGAGAGAAACAGAGAGAGAGAAACAGAGAGAGAGAGAAACAGAGAGAGAGAAACAGAGAGAAACGGAGAGATAATTTATTTTGCAAGGGTAAAAGAATAAGCGCTGGATGCGCTTGTTTACATCTTGCCGTTGAGGCTTTAACAATAACTATTAAATACAACTCAAGGTTATAACATTCACATCATGGAATAATAACATATAAACAATGTCATCATTAGATAAAATCCTTTTCAAACAATTGAATCAAATTAATGTTGTTAATATCAATCAAACAACATTAACAATTAATGTGTATTTAATGTTCAATGTGTTTTAGGAGACGTGTTCTAAATGATGTAAATTAGATGATGGAGTGCGGAGTTCTTCAGGAAAGTTATTCCACAAAGTGGAACCGAAATAGCTAGACTTAGTCTTGAAGAATTTTCATAGAATTGGAACATTTTTAATTTTGTGGAGTCTTGATGAAGGATATTCATAGAATTGGAAATCAATTTTTGTGGACAGAGGAGTGAGAGAGTTTTGAAGTGAGTGGTGAGAAAACAGACCGAGTAGAGAGAGGAGAGAGAGAGATGGAGAGAGAGAGAGATGAGAGTGAGAGAGAGAGAGAGAGAGAGAGATTAGCATATTTTATAACTAGAAGAAAGTGATGTTAGCATTACTTCATAATCTCACAAATTAATTAATTTAATCTTACACCGGCACTCACACAACGACAAACATTAATAATAAAATTAATTAACTAACTTCGCAACAAAGTAACTAACTATACTTACTATAACTGTTAACCATTCACTCTTTATTTAATGAGAAGGCTTTTTGATAAACTGTTAACAACAACCATTTACTCTTAATTTAATGATAAGTTTTTTTTTTGTGGCGGGGTAAAAAAAGAAAGTCAACTGATGAATGTTAAGTATGAGTTTCAAAATTGATAAGAAAAAATAAAAAAAACCTTATACTTGAAATTGTTAAGAAATGTGGCGACAGATGGGGGGGGGAGACAGAGAGAGAGAGAGAGAGAGAGAGAGAGAGAGAGAGAGAGAGAGAAGGAAAGAAAGAGAGAAGGCATAGTAATTTAAGGTACGTTACCCACTTGTACTTCATCATGGCGTCAGGAAAAAATTAACTGTCTTACCTGTAACATAGAACAGAGAAAATTATGTCATCAAACGTCATCATTTACAACATTCATGAAAATCATCACGATCATCATCATCATCATCGTAATCATCATCAGATCTTTTTGTTTTCTGTCCCTGGACCAACTGCCTGGAATTCATTACCACTTTCTCTCCGCAGCATACCAAATATTTACACCTTCAACTCAAAGCTCATTTCTTCTCTAAAGTCTTCTCCTGGTGTGTTCTGTCTTCAAGCTGCTTCTCCCATATTGTCTCAACTATTTTCAGTGTGTGTGTGTGTGTGTGGGTGTGTGGGTGTGTGTGTACAACCACTACGCACTAGGTCCCTTCAAACCCATCCCCGATCGCCCGGATTGTATTCAGTGGTCCGGGCGTCAGACAATACCCCCAAATGTTGCAAGTGGGCGCCAGGGGCTGGTGTGTGTTAGATCCTGTGTCGGCCAGCGCCTTGAGCAGCTCTAGCGTTAGGAAAAGCGCGCTATATAAAACATAATTAATTAATTAATTGTTTGCAGGTAAAACGAGCATTCTATATCTCGGGTTTCACTATTGAGGTCACGTGAGTTGTCTTCAGTACACTGGATCTAGTGTTCAATATCAGTGTGGAAGTGCAGACGGATGATGATGATGATGATGATGATGATGATGATGATGATGATGATAATGATAATAATGATGATGATGATGATGATGATAATGATAATAATGATGATGATGATGATGATGATGATGATGATGATGATGATGATGATGATGATGATGATGATAATAATGATGATGATGATGATGATGATGATGATGATGATGATAATGATAATAATGATGATGATGATGATGATGATGATGATGATGATGATGATGATGATGATGATGATGATGATGATGATGATGACGAGGATGTCCATAATGATGATGATGATAAAGACGATGATGATGAAGATGACAATGATGATGATGATGATGATGATGATGATGATGATGATGATGATGATGATGATGATGATGATGACATACACACCCACACACACATAGGCGAGCCAAACATCGCAGACCTATTTATATATACACTAGATCTGCAACTCACTTCCTGTGCAAAATCAGAGACTCCCAACCCATTCTCTATCTAAACTACGTGTCCACTCATTCTCTATCTAAGCAACATGTCCACTCATTCCCTATCTAAACTACATGTCCACTCATTCCCTATCTAAGCAACACGTCCACTCAATCCCTATCTAAACTACATGTCCACTCATTCTCTATCTAAGCTACATGTCCACTCATTCCCTATCTAAGCTACGCGTCAACTCACAACATGGGAGACAACAGGTTTGCTTTAAAACGCAGGTAGGCAGTAGTTGTGTCCCTTTCCTTAACAAAGTTCGAAGTGACCTCAATTTCATGGTTTGAATTATCCGCGCGAATCGCTTGGGATTTGCAAGTTGTTGCGGATTTTGTGGGAGGTCTCTTGGTTGCAGATTCTGTTGTTTAAGTCGCGGTAGTTGCTGATAGTGGTGCCAGGAATGCTGTGAATCCGGCTCCACAAGTTATGTTCATCGTACACTCACGTTGAAGTGACAAGGATTGATTTTGGTGACACAAATAATGATTGATTTTTGGTGACAACAATTGCGTGAGTGACGGCAAGTCCAAGTTTTGTTCTTCTGGTTTGACATTGTAAACATAATTCTAAAGAGAACTGTCCGACTATCATCTCTCTATGCTCGATGGCTTTAAGTGGACGCCTCGAGCGGTTTGAATTTAGATCCTGCGTCCTTTGTAAGTTGTATACGGCATTGGTACACCCTTATTTAGAATTATGCTTATGTGGTGTCCTAGGCTTAAAAGATAGTTCAACAGTGCTAGGAAAACAGTACAAAAGGCTGCAACAGAGATATTGAGAGAAGGTCGTTCTGTGTCATATTATCAAAGACTGAAGAAACGATCATCTGTGGTGCCTCCAACGACCTTTGAGTTACGGGATAGGATAGGATAGGATAGGATAGAATAAGATAGGATAGGATAGGAAGTACCTTAAAAGAACCCATTTTGGTAAAAAAAAAAGGTAAAGGTAAGAGTAGTCCCATAGCCTTGTAGCCGTAGGGGAGCGTGATGTTGGAGATCACACTTATCTTGGGCCAGCGTAATGAGGGTGATGCCCATGTCTCTCCCTCGCTGCTTTACCTTCCCCACCCTTAAGAGAGTAGGTACTCAGTCACAGTTGAGTCAACTGGGGGGCGTTGTTATTTGTCTCTTCACGTTTTGCGGTCACCCATCCAAGTGCTAACCGCACCGGACGGTGCTTAACTTGGGACACAGAAGCGAGTGCTCCAACCACTCCGCTATCCAACACCCCAACCCATTTTGACCACGCCCATTTGACATATCCTTTTAAGATCACAGTAAGTGTTGCCTTACTGAAAAATTAACTTACAACAAAGATAACTCTTTACAAAGTTTAGTTACTTTTGTATGTATTAATACCGGAGTGTCTGTGCCTATTAAAAGGAACGGCCAGCCAACATTGTAGAGCTAAAAACAGCATCTACCAAAGCCGGCAAGAGACAGAACTCGTAAAAACAATTGCTCGTAAGAGTTTTTGTTTTAGGAGATCCTGTCCTGCCCTACCCTACCCTACCCTATCCTACTGTACCCTACCCTACTCTATACTACCCTACTGTCTCCTACCCTATCCTACCCTACCCTATCCTATCCTACCCTACTCTACCCTGCCCTATCCTATCCTACCCTACCCTATCCTACTGCACCCTACCCTACTCTATTCTACTACTGTCTCCTACCCTATCCTACCCTACCCTACTCTATTCTACCCTACTGTTTCCTACCCTATCCTACCCTATCCTATCCTACCCTATCCTACCCTATCCTATCCTACCCTATCCTATCCTATCCTACCCTATCCTACCCTACCCTATCCTACCCTATCCTGTCTCTCTTCTTCTTCCCTCTCTCTGTCTCTCTCTCTGTCTCGCTCTGTCTGCCTCTCTTTCCCTCTCTCACACACACACACAAAACATATATAGACACACACATTCTCTCTCTCTCTCCCCCTCTCTCTCTCTTCTTCTTCTTCATCCCTCTCTCTATGTCTCTGTCTTCATTCTGTCTGTCTCTGTTTGTCTGTCTCTCTCTTCTCTCTCTCTTTCTGTCTCTCTCTCGCTCGCAACACCCTCACACAAAACATACACAAACACACACACCCACTCTCTGTCTGTCTGTCTGTCTCTTCTTCATCCCTCTCTCTATCTCTCTTTCTGTCTTTCTCTCGCTCGCTCGCAACACCCTCACACTCACCCCACCCTTCATGCGCTGTTCCCCAATATCAAAACAATATTGTACGCACATAACATGTCCTGGCCGAAATGGCTGTTCCACGTGTCCAAGTGCACAACAAATACAACAGTTCTGTACCAAATCCAACCACTTGAACTATGAAGTAATTGTTCATGGAGCAATAGCTTTGGACTCCAGCTTAGAATGATCTTAAAAAAACGTATTCAACTATGTATGTTAGGTTACTCTTTCGAATGAAAGTGTAAACATAGGTCTAGTCTTTCCATCGCACGGATTTTAAAGATTCTGACGCTCATGTCCTAGACGGGTGAGTCCCGGCTGTATACACAAACACACTCAGGCAGTACTAGACCCCTTCCCCGGTCGCATAGGAGTGTGCTCAGTCAGACTATGCGCTCAATGGTTGTAAGTTGGCGCCTCGTGCGGCTTGAGTTAGATCCTGTATCGACCAAGGCCTTGAGCAGTTTTAAAATGGGAAAGCGCGCTCACAATCTTAGACATTTTTTAAACGTCATTGGCGCAGAACTTTAGCTGCCGATCAGTTGTATGTAGGTTTTTGGTGCGCTAATACTACCAATGTTTGCCTTCCTACAAGCTGACGGACGCCATGTTTGATCGCGGCTATCCCAGGATTAACACGAGACCACCAACCTCCGGCTATGCAACAGCTGTGCTTGCAATCATCGACGTGGACATTGCTAAACAAACAATATAGTATTTTCTGAAAATGTACAAGAGGTAACATAACAGCTGGATTCCTTCACATTGTGGATTCCGTTATAAAAATGATTGGGCTGATGCGACTGCATCAAATATTAATTGAAACTCTACAAACCAATCAAATGGTAAATGAGATGAAACTCCATGTGAACCAATGGTAAACTTTGTAGAATTGCTTGATCATTTTCAAGCATGGTCAATAGAATAATATTAAATTCGATTAAAACTAACTAATGTAAAAACAAAAATGTATTTACGGTGAATCTATTACTCTGAATGATTGTTTTACGTCAATGTTGTGATATTCGTCAATTTTTGCCAACTGATGTTTATATTATCGCCATTGGACAACATGATGACATGCTCACAGTGGTGAAGAAACGGAAACTCCGATGGTATGGCCACGTCATCAGAGCACCAGGCCTTGCTCTCACACAAAAAACTGCAAGGCACGGTGCAAGGAGGCAGAAGAAGAAGACAGAAAAACAGGTGGGAGGACAACATTCGAGAATGGACTGGTTTGACCCTGAACGAAGCCAAGGGGGTTGCTGAGAACAGAGAAAGATGGAGTACGCGGGTTAAACGATCTTCTGGGGTGCGCCAACGACCTTTGAGTTACTGGATAGGATAGGATAGGATAGGATATATTATCGATTCCATTGACAACATAAGCTTTAATGTAAGCGTAAGATTAGCAAAAGCTTTGACTGATTCACCACTAGCTCGGTTAATGTAAATTAAGTATTTTATGTTGTATGTAGGTGGCGCGAATGTGTGGGATTGACTAAAACACTTTAATACCTTAATAATATCAGCAATGAAGCCTTTCCCTTCCCCATCACAATTTCTCTTGGGATGAGAGTATAAACCGAGGTCTAGTCTTTGCACGCACGCATTACATGGCACGGACTTTAAAGATCCTGACGCTCATGTCCTAGAGGGGGGAGTGCCGACTATACAAAAAGAAACAGCAATCACTAGATCCATTTTCCTCATCCCCAATCGCCCAGGATTGTGCTCAGTCGTCAAGGCGTCAGACTCTGCGCCCCAAGGTTGCAGGTGGGCGTCTCGGGCGTCTTGAGTGAGATCCTGTATCGACCAGCGCCTTCAGCATCTCCTGAGCTGTAATTTGCGCTATATAAAAATAAATAAATAAATAAATAAATAAATATATAAATAAATAAAAATATTGATTACATATAAACAATTCAAAAATAAAATAATTCGATTTCCTTTTCTTTTGTGTTTTGTAAAAAGCGAGTTGGCTTTACCACGCGTTTATGTAGTCTTTTAGCTTCAGATTGGTTTTTTCCTGCTGCGTTGTAAGGTTCAGGAGATGTAACCTCGTTGTATTATGAATTCTTCTGGTCTTCTGGCGCAACATTGGAGGCGTAGTACTTATATATGATAGGGCACACGCTCTCTGGTTACCATTTGGATGGGTAACCACGCTTGGAAACCCAACCACCCACCGAAACACACACGCACTTACACACACACACGCACACGCACACACACAAATGATTGGGGGAAAAAACACCCCTTGGGGTCATGAGCAATCTTGCCACTGTAGATTGTTCTAACCTATAAAGGGAAAAGTGAAAGCCCCAGTTGAAAACCTGTCTTGCCTTTGTAGACATGACTGATTCACTGCGGCAACAGTTGGAGTGCAGGGGGTTTCAGTATAATAGTATCCCCACTTTCTGGAAATTTAGTGCTTTAAATTCCCACTGTCGCTGTCTTCCTCATTTGCTCTTTCCCATTCCTGATCTGTCTTATCACTCTGCTATACTATCTTCTTCTTCGCTAGATCAATGACCTACCTTTTTTCTTGAAAACTCTTCCTGGACAAGACTCCTTGTTTGTGTATGAGGTCTGTTGGATCAGCTTGGGAGTGTTGGACGCTTTCTGCCGGGTGGTCGCTAGGGCTTCCTATGATGTTATTATTTAGCACTATAGGCACTTTATATGTATGTGTTTTGTTGATGATTTATAATGATGTTTGTATTCTATTTTGTTTTTGTAACCGGGGGTTCGAGTAGTTGGGGTAAAGCCTCAGCCGTCCCCTGCGTGGGATGTCTTTATTGTAAAGTGACTGGCCGGTGGAGGGCATTGAATTTTCCCACTAGGGTTGTTTCGTCAGATCTTTTATGCGGATTGGGGGTTGTCCGGTCCTGATTTGGCTCGGAAGAGTCCGCTGGACCTAAAGCAACAATCAATCAATCAATCATGGGGGAAAAAACAACGCATGCACGACACACCCTTGTTCACCCAGGTGAGAACCTGGATCTGTTTACAACCAGGGCAAGATAAAGTTGCGATGTGAGAGAAGGCAGACACAGCCCTCATTAATGTGGCCTACAGAAAAGAGAGGTTCCCGAACGCTTCCCTTCCCCAAACACCCAAATGTCACAGGGAATACTTTCGCTTAACCATCGCTGGTGCATGTTGGAGTGATAGAATGTGGTTCTTGTGGTGGCTGTAGGCGTGTCTGTAATATGTTGGTTATAGATCGCCGCTCTTTGAGTCTTTGGCAAGGCCAGGCTAGGCAAAGAAGGAATTTCATTACTGGCCCTTCGGGGAAAGGCAGACAACATGAAGGACGGAAGTCCTTCACACTCCAACACCTTTCGTCATCAGGTCTACCCTCTTAGCCAAAATGTGTCACCAGCCTACAACAGCAATTTCAGGCTCCACTTATCAAGCTGTACTGAGGTGTCGTAAAGCTTTGCGATGACGTCACCAAAAACAAAATGGACGCGTCTCACGCACCACTTTCCATGCTAACCTTGAAATACATTGCTATTGAAGAACTGCTGCTGTCCCTTGTTTGTCCGTCCGTCGGCATATTCGTGGATATTCTACATGAATTATTATGCGCTGATTTCCAAGCTAACTTTGAAATTTGAATTTTGACTTAGGCCAACCTTGACCCGCTACCAGCACTTTAATTTTATTTATTTTATTTATTAATGAAACCAATAAATCATTGTGTAAACGTAACAATATATTCCAAAAAGGTAAATAGTGTCGACAGAAACCTTTCGGTCATTAAAGAAGCGTTTTGGGACGTCCCCATTTCTCACACTGACTCAACCAAAGCTTTTAGGTTTTGAAGTTAGTTCAGCCAGGCTAGCTATAAATAGTCTCGCCGGTGCTCTTCTTTCCTTTCCTTTCTCTGAAAGGGAGGGTGTAGGCAAGCTATAAATAGCCCGCAGCCAGCAAAATGTAGGAGTAAGTCGTCTCCTCTCTGAAAATCCTTATCGGGAAGAGAGGGGACTATAAACTGATTAAAAAAAAAATGTAGGATGTGTGTCTCCTCTCTGAAAATCCTTATCGGGAAGAGAGGGGACTATAAACTGATTTTAAAAAAAATGTAGGAGAACCTAAGAGTGCTGCTCACATAGGCATTGAGCTGGTGTGTTCTCTAGGCTAGCTGAATGACGTAGAGTAAACCTACCAGTTATAATCTGAAACATTCAATACGTTGTATTCTATTTAATTAATGAATTGATGTATTGATGAGAAAGCGAGGGAGAGAGAGAGAGAGAGAGAGAGAGAGAGAGAGAGAGAGAGAGAGAGAGAGAGAGAGAGAGAGAGAGAGAGACTGAAAAACAGAGACAGAGAGAGATGCAGACAGACAGGCAGAGAGAGAGACATAGATAAGGAAAGAGAGAAAGAGAGAGTATTCGTGGGGAATGGTGTTGGAATGAGGCTCGCAGCTTGATATGATGTAATGATGTAACACCACCACCAACAACAAAATTAATTAATTAATTAAAACATAAAAGAATAAATAAATAGTATAAATATATATTTGCTTATTTATTTATTAGTTTATTTTATGTTTGCGTTTGCTGTTCGCTAGAAGACATCACTAATCATACAGGACGCCATATAAGCGCTCTTTTCCAAATAACCAGTCAGGCTCAAAGAGCGGCGATCTGTAGCAACATATACGTCACATGTTCCACTCACTGTCTCACACACACACATATATATCACTCAAAACGTGGTGTAAAGGCAGGGAGATCGCATTAACAGTGTCTCTCTTGGATTGAGATAATAAACAAACATGTTCCACTCACTGTCTCACACACACACATATATATCACTCAAAACGTGGTGTAAAGGCAGGGAGATCGCATTACCAGTGTCTCTCTTTGATTGAGATAATAAACAAACATGTTCCACTCACTGTCTCACACACACACATATATATCACTCAAAACGTGGTGTAAAGGCAGGGAGATCGCATTACCAGTGTCTCTCTTGGATTGAGATAATAAACAAACATGTTCCACTCACTGTCTCACACACACACATATATATCACTCAAAACGTGGTGTAAAGGCAGGGAGATCGCATTACCAGTGTCTCTCTTGGATTGAGATAATAAACAAACATGTTCCACTCACTGTCTCACACACACACATATATATCACTCAAAACGTGGTGTAAAGGCAGGGAGATCGCATTACCAGTGTCTCTCTTGGATTGAGATAATAAACAAACATGTTCCACTCACTGTCTCACACACACACATATATATCACTCAAAAAGTGGTGTAAAGGCAGGGAGATCGCATTAACAGTGTCTCTCTTTGATTGAGATAATAAACAAACCAGCGAGTGGTGCTCCTGTAACCTTTCGCGGAATTGAGACCTCTCTTTTCTTTAGGCCAGCTTGTTGAGGGCGTTGCCTATCTTCTCTCACCTCGCTGCTTGACCTTCCCCTGGTGGTTAAACAGACCCAGGTATATAACCATGCACAGCTGAGTGGACTGAGGCTATGCCGTGCGCTGGCTTCAATCATGTGCGCGCCTGTTTGTGTGTATGTGTGTGTGTGTGTGTGTGTGTGCGCGCGTGCGTGTGTGTGTGTGTGGGTGTGCGTGCGCGTGTGTATAGTTTAGTGGTTTGTCTATCAAGCATGGACACCCATCCAAGCACTAACCACTTCCCCGACGTTGCTTAACATGAGACATTGCTACAGTGTGCTCAGAGCACTGCACTTCTAAACCACTGTAATAAACAAACTTATTTTTTTTAAACGGAAACCCGATTAAATTTTTAAACAAAGCCTCACTACAATTAGGCTTGCTTTAAAAAAAAACAACAACAACTAATCATCTGTACCTAATCATAAGCCAGAAGGAGAATAATCTCTAGATGTCCAGTTACAATGCCAACTGCAAACTGGGGTATAGCGAATGTTATGGTGTTTTGTTTTTTAACTGATTGATGTTTTGGCTTAGGCTTCCTGAAAAGCATGTCTTAATTTCTCAGAGTGATAAAACAACATTTTCTCCTATCTTGTATAGTGCATTCACAAATACAGCAGCAGCAGCAACAACAACAACAATAACAACAACAACTACCCAATTTGTACTTGTGCAACAGGAAACACATTTGCATGGGAAAAGATGCTTTGTTTGGCTATTTTAAATGTTTCCCGTGATGCTGCGATTGATTCATTCCAGAAACAATGCACCTTGGGAGGGTGCTTTTTATATTTTTTGGAGGAAGAAGGGGAGGGAGAGGGAGAGAGGGACAGAAGGAGAGAGAGAGAAAGAGAGAGAGAGAGAGAGAGAGAGAGAGAGAGAGAGAGAGAGAGAGTATTCGTGGGGAGCGGGTTGGAGTGAGGCTAGCAGCTTAATATGATGTAATACCCCAAGAAAATATTGAACATCATTTAGATTGAAAAATTACGTCATCAATCTGACGTTTCCTTTGGTTGGGGGGTAAGGAGTTTATGGCGGTTGATTTGGCCCAGTTGTGCTTGGCGCCGCGCAGAGTGCATACTTTCAGCAAATACGCATCTTGGACTGCGCATGAGGGCTTCTGTGAGTAAATAACCATGACGTCATCTTAATGTTACCTCATCTAACAAAAATAAGTAATTACATTAAAAAAAAATCTTAACTCATGAAAGTTCGTGAATCGCGATTCCGGAAGCTCATTCTATTTTGTCTGGTTTGATAGAAGTGACGTAAGGTGTGTGTTACGGCCTTCAGCGGAAGTTCCTCCAGTAAGCTGTATTCGGAAAAGGGAAGTAACTTGTCTTTTCGTTTTGTTTTAAGTTATCTAAAATAACATACACTCACACGCACCCATGCACACACACACACACACACTCACAAATACACACACAAACACACCCACAAACACACCCACACACACCTACTCACACACACAAACACGCATACCCACACACACACACTAACACAGTCTTTTCCTTTCTCTTTCCCTTTACACCTACGAGCCGGGCTGTTCAGAACATGAAAGCGAGCAGGAGGCAGGAAGCGTGCAGGTCAGAGGCCGTAAGACGATTTAAACAAGTGTGTTTTCAGAGACCGTTTGACGGTAAATTATAACTGCGAATGATGGATTTGGTGGGATAGTTGGTTCCAAAAAAAGAAGAAGAAGAAGAAGAAGAAGAAGAAGAAGAAGAGGAAGAAGAAGAAGAAGAAGAAGAGGAAGAAGAAGAAGAACAACAACAACAACAACAGCAACAACAACAACAACAACAGAAAAAGAAGAAGAACAAGAACAAGAAAAAGAAAAACAAAGAAGAAGAACAAAAAAAATAAAAAGAAGAAAAAGAAAAGCCACAAGAAGAAGAAGAAGAAGAAGAAGAAGAAGAAGAAGAAGAAGAAGAAGAAGAAGAAGAAGAAGAAGAAGAAGACAACAACAACAACAAACAAAAGAATAAGAACAAGAACAAGAAAAAGAAGAAAAAGAAAAGACACAAGAAGAAGAAGAAGAGGAAGAAGAAGAAGAAGAAGAAGAAGAAGAAGAAGAAGAAGAAGAAGAAGAAGATCAACAACAACAACAACAATGAGAAGAAGATGTTAGGAAAGAGAGAAAAAGAAGAATAAGAAGAACGAAGAGTTGGAGAAGAAGATGAACAAGAACGACAACAACAACAACAACAACAACAACAACAACAATGATAAGAAGATGGTAGAAAAAAGGGAGAAAGAAGCACACGAACAACGAAGACGAGGAGAAGATGAACAAGAACAAGAAATAACATTTTCAAATTGAAATTACTGCAAAGGTATGTTTACCAATTTTGTGTAGGTGTAGTTTGATCTCAAACAACTAACTCTCCTTCACACACATATCCGCGTAAGTCCACCCTCCCCAAGGAAATTGCAAAATCGATTTTTGTGCTCAGGTGCAAAAATGTTATTCCTCTCCAATGGAAATAGTCATTACCGGGGTCAAAAGTTGTGGAATGGAATCAACAGAAGTTTTCTGAAGCCCCATCTCGCTTCGGAACAAAAGGACACAGGGTAGCCTAAATAAACAGCTCCGCTGCAGACGACATCGTTCCTATCCTATTCTATCCCGTAATTCGAAGGTCGTTGAGGCACCCCAGATGATCGTTTAACCAGCGTACTCCATCTTTCTCTGTCCTCAGCAACCCTGATGGCTTCGCTCAGTGTCAAGCCTGTCCATTTTCGAAGGCGGTCCTCTCACCTCTTTTTCTGTCTCCCTCTTGTTCTGCCTCCTTGCACCGTGCCTTGCAGGATGGTCTTTGCAAGGCCTGATGCTCTGGTGACGTGGCCATGTTATCGGAGTTTCCGTTTCTTCACCACTGTGAGCATGTCAACGTGTTGTCCAATGGCTTGGTGTTTCGGCATTTTACACCCAAACGGACATTTAGAACAGAGAGAGAGAAAGACAGAGCAACGAGGTATGAAGAAAGAGGGTGGGGGAGGAGATAGAGGGAGAGAGAGGAGGGGGAGAAGCGAGCGAGAGAGAGATGGAGAGAGAGTGAAGAAAAGAGAGAGAGAGAGAGATAAAGAGAACGAGAGAGAGAGAGGAGAGATGGAGAGACAGAGAAGAGAGATAGAGAGAGACAGAAACAGAGACAGATGCAGATACAAATAGAGAGACAGAAGGATGCAGAGAATTTAGGAAGTGAGAATGATTGAAGAAGAAGAAAAATCATCTTTACAACACACGGCCCAACAAAGGATTACAATATTCCGTGCACGCATCGACACCAGGCGTTTGGGAGAATTGATATTGTTATTACAGAAAGCAGTCACAGAGGAAAAGAGAGAGCGCGAGATATACCCTCTCACCCCCTCTTCTCTCGCCCTAACCCTCAACTACACCCTTTCACAACTCCTCTGCCTACTTCATCATCATCATCATCATCATCATCATCATCATCATCATCATCATCATCATCATCATCATCATCATCATCATCATCATTATCATCATCATTGTCATCATTATCAACATCATCATCACCATTATCAACATCATCATCATCATCGTCATCATCATTATCAACATCATCATCACCACCAAAATCAACATCATCATCATTATCAACATCATCATCATCATCACCAAAATCAACACCATCATTATGAACATCAACATTATCATCATCACCAACATCACCATCATTATCAACATCATCCTCATCACCATTCTCATCCTCATCATCATCGCCTTATTCTTTTCCTCCCCCATTCTCCTACTCCTCCTTCTCCTTCTTGTTCCTCTTCTTCTTCCTCATCGTCCCCTAACCAGAAGTGTTTGTTTCCTTAAGGCAGCGCTCTGTGTTTCCTGCATTGCCAAATTAATTACAACCTGAAGTGCAGCCTTAATGACCAAACCCGGGCTGCAGCGTCAACTCCGTGAGGTACAGTCAAAGCTAAGGCAACGGCAGTCAAAGCAAAGGCAAAGGCAAACGCAGTCAAAGCAAAGACAACGGCAGTTAAAGCAAAGGCAAAGGCAACTGCTATCAAAGCAAAGACAATGGCAGTCAAAGCAAAGGCAAAGGCAACGGCAGTCAAAGCAAAGACAACGGCAGTTAAAGCAAAGGCAAAGGCAACGGCAGTCAAAGCAAAGACAACGGCAGTCAAAGCAAAGGCAAACGCAACGGCAGTCAAAGCAAAGGCAAAGGCAACGGCAGTCAAAGCAAAGGCAACGGCAGTTAAAGCAAAGGCAAAGGCAACGGCAGTCAAAGCAAAGACAACGGCAGTCAAAGCAAAGGCAAACGCAACGGCAGTCAAAGCAAAGGCAAAGGCAACGGCAGTCAAAGCAGAGACAACGGCAGTCAAAGGCAAAGGCAATGGCAGTCAAAGCAAAGACAACGGCAGTCAAAGCAAAGGCAAAGGCAACGGCAGTCAAAGCAAATACAACGGCAGTCAAAGCAAAGGCAAAGGCAACGGCAGTCAAAGCAAATACAACGGCAGTCAAAGCAAAGACAACGGCAGTCAAAGCAAAGGCAAAGGTAACGGCAGTCAAAGCAAATGCAACGGCAGTCAAAGCAAAGACAACGGCAGTCAAGGCAGCTGCAACGGCAGTCAAAGCAAAGACAACGGCAGTCAAAGCAAAGACAACGGCAGTCAAGGCAGCTGCAACGGCAGTCAAAGCAAAGGCAACGGCAGTCAAAGGCAGCGTCAACGCAGTCAAAGCAAAAACAACTGCAGTCAAAGGCAAAGACAACGGCAGTCAAAGCAAAGACAACGGCAGTCAAAGCAAAGGCAAACGCAACGGCAGTCAAAGCAAAGGCAAAGGCAACGGCAGTCAAAGCAGAGACAACGGCAGTCAAAGGCAAAGGCAATGGCAGTCAAAGCAAAGACAACGGCAGTCAAAGCAAAGGCAAAGGCAACGGCAGTCAAAGCAAATACAACGGCAGTCAAAGCAAAGACAACGGCAGTCAAAGCAAAGGCAAAGGTAACGGCAGTCAAAGCAAATGCAACGGCAGTCAAAGCATAGACAACGGCAGTCAAGGCAGCTGCAACGGCAGTCAAAGCAAAGACAACGGCAGTCAAAGGCAGCGTCAACGCAGTCAAAGCAAAAACAACTGCAGTCAAAGGCAAAGACAACGGCAGTCAAAGCAAAGGCAACGGCAGTCAAAGCAAAGGCAAAGGCAACGGCAGTCAAAGCAAAGACAACGGCAGTCAAAGCAAGGGCAACGGCAGTCAAAGCAAGGGCAACGGCAGGCAAAGGCAACGGCAAGGCAACACAAGGCCAGAAAAGGCAAATGTACTCCAGAAACAAAAAAGCCTAAAACAACGGCATGAGGACATGGACCTGGATAAAATAACATACACGAACATGCAAAACATAACATAATTAAATCTTTAAAAATTCTTTCATTAAACGCACTGGAGGCAGGCCAATATCCTAGGAAATGTTTCCATGAATCACAAACAAAATCCGTTTAGTGGGTAATGAGATTATTATGGCTTTGAACGGACCGACAGACAGACGAACAGACGGAGAGTTGGCTCGATTTCCCCGACTAGTTCAAAGAATGTCCAGATTTTCACAACTTATGACGTCACAGGTTCTTTAGGGAACAGAACGGAAATTCCAGAGGTTGAGAAGATAATGACTAATGAGAGAATGCAATCTGCACCACGAAGAAGAAGAAGAAGAAGAAGAAGAAGAAGAAGAAGAAGAAGAAGAAGAAGAAGAAGAAGAAGAAGAAGAAGAAGGAAAAACAACAACGACAACAACAACTTCCATTTCACCCGATACACATGGGTCGAACGCTACCAGAAGCATGCTTTTCTAGTCGCCTCAACAGGCCGTAAAGCATGCTCTTATGCTTCGGAGCATGCTTCCTATTCGCTTCAAGCGTTATAGTGACGGAAAAAGCGCAATTTCACTGTAAATATATACAATATGTTGCTCTACAACATTCCGCTTTTTCCGTCTCAAAAACCCATTTGCTTTGTTAGATTCTTAAATTATATGAAACCAAATGAGGACACTATCCGGCGTCAACAAACGGTTCAAAAACATTCTCAAACTGTTGACCTACCTAGAAACAAATACAGTTTGACCTAATTCGTCCCCAGAGGAGACGAAACTGACATTTTCTATTTTCATGAGTTCATTGGTCAATGCTCCTAGGGCTTGAAGCGTATAGGAAGCATGCTCCGAAGCATAAGAGCATGCTTTACGGCCTGTTGAGGCGACTAGAAAAGCATGCTTCTGGTAGCGTTCGACCCATGTGTACCGGGTGTCCATTTGATTGTACTGATGCATTTGCTGGTAACGGTTCGTGGTGCTGTATATCAACGGGTGGGGATCTTGAAAAGAGTACTAAGGCGCCACAAGCCTCTTTTGGCGGTTCAAGTGTTTACCCTACCTACAGTCTAAACGCGTACCCCTTTTTCTTTACAACCGAATACTCTCCGGCCACCCGTATACCCCAAACAAAGTCCACGTTTCCGAAGATTGCCCAGTGTGATTGAACACCCAACGCGAAAAGGGGGGAAAGTTGGGAGGGGAGGGGGAGGGGAGAACGCGAAAATCCACTACTACGTCACAAACCCAAAAAGTCACTTTTGGTTTTGAATACAATTTGATCAGTTGACTTGTGTAAAAGCTGTCAGAGCATGCTAATGCCGTATCTTGTGTAATAGCTGTCAGAGCATGCTAATACCGTATCTTGTGTAACAGCGATCAGAGCAGGCTAATACCATATCTTGTGTAACAGCTGTCAGTGCATGCTAATACCGTATCTTGTGTAATAGCTGTCAGAGCATGCTAATACCGTATCTTGTGTAACAGCGATCAGAGCAGGCTAATACCATATCTTGTGTAACAGCTGTCAGTGTATGCTAATACCATATCTTGTGTAACAGCTGTCAGAGCAGGCTAATGCCATATCTTGTGTAATAGTTGTCAGAGCAGGCTAATACCGTATCTTGTATAATAACTGTCAGAGCAGACTAATACCATATCTTGTGTAACAGCTGTCAGAGCAGGCTAATACCATATCTTGTGTAACAGCTGTCAGAGCAGGCTAATACCGTATCTGGTGTAAAAGCTGTCAGAGCAGACTAATACCATATCTTGTGTAACAGCTGTCAGAGCAGACTAATACCATATCTTGTGTAACAGCTGTCAGAGCAGGCTAATGCCTTATCTTGTGTAACAGCTGTCAGAGCAGACTAATACCATATCTTGTATAATAACTGTCAGTGCAGGCTAATACCATATCTTGTATAATAACTGTCAGTGCAGGCTAATACCATATCTTGTATAATAACTGTCAGAGCAGACTAATACCGTATCTTCTATAATAACTGTCAGAGCAGACTAATACCGTATCTTGTATAATAACTGTCAGAGCAGACTAATACCGTATCTTGTATAACAGCTGTCAGAGCAGACTAATACCATATCTTGTGTAATAGCTGTAAGAGCAGGCTAATACCGTATATTGTGTAACAGCTGTCAGAGCAGACTAATACCATATCTTGTGTAACAACTGTCAGAGCAGACTAATACCATATCTTGTATAATAACTGTCAGAGCAGACTAATACCGTATCTTGTATAATAACTGTCAGAGCAGACTAATACCCTATCTTGTATAATAACTGTCAGAGCAGACTAATACCGTATCTTGTATAATAACTGTCAGAGCAGACTAATACCATATCTTGTATAATAACTGTCAGAGCAGACTAATACCGTATCTTGTATAATAACTGTCAGAGCAGACTAATACCATATCTTGTATAATAACTGTCAGAGCAGACTAATACCGTATCTTGTATAATAACTGTCAGAGCAGACTAATACCATATCTTGTATAATAACTGTCAGTGCAGGTTAATACCATATCTTGTATAATAACTGTCAGAGTAGGCTAATACCGTATCTTGTATAATAACTGTCAGAGCAGACTAATACCATATCTTGTATAATAGCTGTCAGAGCAGACTAATACCATATCTTGTATAATAACTGTCAGAGCAGGCTAATACCATAGCTTGTGACTGAATGAAACTCCACACCCACAGACCGTCCTATTCTACGCCACAAACGGGAAATCCCGTGTTTCTGTTTTTAGCACATACCTGATCCGCGTTTTACCACATGCGTTTACAATCGAATCTCGCTAACGTCATTATAGAAACGACTGACCACTGTCTTGACCGCGATGATACTTTCGCTGGACAACAAACGTGAGCACGCTTAAATTTGCTTGAAAAAGAAAAAAAAGGGTGACATTCACTTTAACCCCTTGTATCCATATCCCTCTGTTCGTCCCATTGGTCTGAACAATAATTACCTTCCACTTAACACATCTTAGCCCGGGTTATACAATACGGTTAACCCTTTGAGACCATCTGTTGTGAATAATGATTACAGCACTTTAACTCTTTCAAGACGCTTTGTACAATAAATTCCCCTCCATCCCCCCTACCCACCCCCACCCCAACACTCCTCACCCTCTCAATTGAAAGGATCACGAAAGCAAAGATGTTTGTGCGTGTGTGTGTGTGGCTAGGTAGAAACGACGTTATTCTGACATACACTTGAAACTCTACGTACTTTCTTTTGACGGCCCCGTTATTTTGACGTCAAAACTGTGTTCCATTAGGGTTAGGGCTGTGTTAGGCGTAGGGTTAGGTTAAGGGTTACGGTTAGGGATAGCTTCCAAAAATCGAAAAATGTCAAAATAATGTCAAAATAATGTGAAGTGTGTCAAAATAATGTATGTAGAGTTTCACAACAGCCATCACAACGTCGTTTCAACACGGTTGTGTGTGTGTGTTTGTGTGTGAAAGAGATAGAGATAGCGTGTTTGTGTGAGTATGTTTGTGCGTGTGTGAGAGATAATAGCTTTATTAGCTTGCATTGTTTATTATTTATTTATTTTTTCTATCCTATTCTATCCTATCCTATCCTATCCTATCCTATCCTATCCTATCCTATCCTATCCTATCCTATCCCGTAACTGGAAAGTTGGGGCACCACAGATGGTCGTTTAACCAGCGTACTTCATCTTTCTCTGTCCTCGGCAGTCCTCTCAGTGCCCAGCCCATCCATTCTCCAATGCTGTCTTCCTACTTCTTTTCCGTCTCCCTTTTCTTCTGCCTCCTTACACCGTGCCGTGTCCGAAAAGCCCACTTGCAGCCAGTCGACTGAGCACAATCCTGAGGACCGGGGATGAGGAATAAGCTTGCTGGTTGTAATTGTGTGGCGGACACTCACCCCGTTTAGGACATCAGCGTCAGGATCTTTAAAGTCCTTGCGGGCAACATTCCCCGTGACGCAATATTATTTGTGACGCAATATTCCATGTGACGCAATAGTCCCCGTGACGCAATATTATTTTTGACGCAATATTCCATTCCAGACACGATGGAGTACGCTGGTGAAACGATAATCTGTGGTGCCCCTACGACCTCCGAGTTGTGGGATAGGATAGGATAGGAATATTCCATAAGACGCAATATTCGCCGTGACGCTGAACTGTTTGACTCGCAGTCCTTTCAATTCAGGTTTAGGAATGAAGCACTTACAGTTGACCTACTGACCTCGTTATTTACTGAAGTGTTCCACTTTGCAGCAATTCTTTTGAACATGATTGGACAAGTTGTGTGTGTGTATCTGTGTGCGTGCGTGTGTGTTTGTGTGTGTGTGTGTGTGTGTGTGTGTGTTTGTGAGTGTGTGCTACTCTCTGAGTGTTCTCTGAGAGTTTCCTGAGTGCGAGAGAGAGAGAGAGAGAGAGAAAGAGAGAGACAGACAAAGAGAGTGAGAGACAGAGAGAGAGAGTGAGAGACAGAGAGAGAGAGAGAGTTAGCTAGTTAATTAGTTAGTCATTGTTCATAGGGTCCAGCGGGCTGCAATGAGCCGAATCAGGACCACAGCTTGGTTGAAAGAGGACTCATTCCTGATCTGTAAAAAAGATCCGCTGAAACAACCTTAATGGCAACACTGAAGGCACTCCTCTAACCGGTCATTTTTACAATAAACAACCCATGCAGGGGAGCTGAAGCTGTATTTTAATTTATCGAAACCTCGATTAGAAAAACAAAATGGAATAAAAAGGTCATAAAATATTAACAAAACATAAACATATACAATGCCTACATTGCTAAATAATATCATCATAGAAAGCCCTAGTGACCATTTGGCAGAAAGCGTCCAATGTCCCCAAGCTGACCCAACAAATCCCATACACAAGTTTTGGGAGAGTTTTCAAGAAAAACAGGTAGATGATGGGTCTAGCTAAGAAGATATTAGATTGATAGAACACAGTAGGAACGAGAAAGAACAATTTAGAATGACAAAAACAGTAGTAATTTAAAGCAATAAATTTCCACAAAGTGGCATACTATTTATAGAGATTTATAGAGATTGGAAAAAAAGATGGCGCGCGTATGTGTGTTTGTGCGCGCGTGTTTGTTTGAAGAAAGAGTGAGAGAGAGAGAGGAAGAGAGAGAGTGTTACGTTGAAACGCGAACGAAAGTATGTCGGAAGCGTGTACGATAGATCTAATCGTTTCGATTTGCAAAGTATTCAATAATGGAGTTTATTTACCTTTGATTTGAGTTTGCATTGTTGTTAGGAGAGGCTTTGTATAACGTTGATAATTTTCGTTGGTCGATATTGTCGGAGAATACTCTGGATTTCCTTGTTTACCATCGATCGAAGGTTCGGGACGATTGTCGAAGTAAGAGAAGGTTCGGGGTATGTGTGGAGAGATGAATGACGTAAGTCAGTGATGACGATCTTTTATTCGATTGGTGGCAGTGCGTCATTTCTACGGTATTCGAAATCTTTCCGGAAAAGAGAGAGATTATAAAATTGTGTGCCGCACTGTTGTTGGGAGATAGTAAAGTTGTTGATAGTGATTTAAAGAGTTGTTGTGAAAGTTGTTGAGTTGAGTTGAGAATTGTATGCAGTTGTTGATGTGTGCTGAATAAAAGTGGAAAACTTCATACGTCGACTTTGTGACTTGTATGCTGTTTGGACGGGCTGCGTGGATAAACGAATCTGAGTTACACAACTATCAGGAATTCAAGCATCGGGGCTGAATCAGATACTGATAGAAAACACCAACATCGAATCGAGGGTAACAAGGGATAGAAAGAGAATGAGAGAGACAGAAACAGTTTTTAGGCGGGAACTTAATCTGAAATCGTCCCTTGTATCATTCACACTCACGTTTTGATATTTTCAGTCAAATAGGCCAACGACAAGACAACTAAAAATAATAACACGACAAAACAAGTTACTACAAGAACTATTATGCACGTACAAAAAAGCTATATGTCAATCATTATTGGTGTTGCAATTACACAATGCATAACAAAAAACCCAATGTATATTAAATAATCAAGTGGTACCATTACGCATTCATTTTCAGAGGTATCAAATGCAGATCAAATAATGGAGTAGCACATTGCGAAATCACCAACATCACCAACAACGATGTCCGACAGACCATCACACAAGCCATTGGATAACACGATGACATGCTCATAGTGGTGAAGAAACGGAAACTCCGACGGTATGGCCACGTCACCAGAGCATCAGGCCTTGCAAAGACCATCCTGCAAGGCACGGTGCCAGGAAGGCAGAAAAAAAAGGGAGACAGAAAAAGAGGTGGGAGGACAACATTCGAGAATGGACTGGTTTGACACTGAACGAAGCCACGAGGGTTGCTGAGAACAGAGAAAGATGGAGTACGCTGGTTAAACGATCATCTGTGGTGCCCCAACGACCTTTGAGTTACGAGATAGGATAGGATTGGATAGGACTGCGAAATAGTAATTAAAAAAGAATAATTAAAAAAATCAGTTGTTACACCATATTAAGCTAATGTTGAATGAAGAAAGTGTGGTACACGATCCAATATTTAAAGGAAAAGAGCTCCAGATTAGAGAGAGGGAGAGAGAAAGAGCGAGAAAGGAGGAAGAGAGAGCGAAAGAAAGAAAGAAAGAGAGAGGGGGGTTGGGGCGGGGGGTGGGGGGAGGTGGGTGATTGCTGGCCACGACACGTGTAATCTCTCCATTGAGCTATAAAAATACAGTGTGTCACGTGGTGGTGTCACGTGGTGGTGTCACGTGGCGGTGTAATGACTATTTGCCCGCACGATTCTGCCTGTCACATCGTGTCGCCAGCCACCCACAGGGACGATGCTTATGTTCCCGCAGCTCCATGTTCCTACATACTACAGCGATGATACGTAACTGGAAGTTTTAGCCGGAGAGCAAGGTTTGTGTTGAACAACAGCGATAAAGGTTGTCTCGCCTGAAATGAAAGGACTGGATTTTGTTGAGAGCATCTTGTAGGTCATTGTTATTAGACCTAGCTCTACTTGCAATGAGAGAACCATAGGAAAGATTTATCTCCATTGCTCTGCTGCCAATGGTTGGCCTTTGTGGATTTGGATAGATCGATGTTCCCACAGCTCTATGTACCCACAGCTGTATGTTCCCACAGCTCTGTTTTCACTGCTCTATGTTCCCACAGCTCTATGCTTTCACACCTCTATGTTCCCACAGCTCTCTATTCCCACAGCTCTATGTTCCCACAGCTCTATGTTCCCACAGCTCTATGTTTTCACAGCTCTATGTTCCTGAATTGTACCCAATGTTCCGCAGCTCATGTTTTCATAGCTCAATGTTTTGCAACGCTTTTGATTTCGCCTGCTCCCAGCCATTTGTGTGTAAGCATTGTACTGATGTGTAATGACTGTGTCAATGCGTGGGGAAGTGCTTTGAACAGTTCCTTATTAGAAAAAAACGCCTTATAAATACCATTATTATTATTATTATTATTATTATTAGTAGTAGTAGTAGTAGTAGTAGTAGTAGTAGTAGGAGTAGTAGTAGGAGTAGTAGTAGTAGTAGTAGTAGTAGTAGTAGTAGTAGTAGTAGTAGTAGTAGTAGTAGTAGTAGTAGTAGTAAAGTGGACAGCACCAACATCATCATTTTCTCCCAAACTACTAGAAGGGTGTGGTTCACATCACCACATTCTCATCCCTCCAACCCCCATTTCACTCACCACCTCCCTCCACCACCACCCCACCCCTCACAGTACCAGCGCAATTGCTGTACTGAGCGGCTACAACAGCTGACGCCTTCAAGGTCAAGCGATAACATCCCTCAGTGGTTCTAAGGTAGTTGATGACCTGCAATGCCGCAACCACAAATAACACGGATCCAGAGACATTATGCCCCTGCTCCTACTGATGAGAGTATAAACCGAGGTCTTGTCTGTGCACGCCTGCATTCTAGCGCACGAATTTTAAAGATCCTGACGCTCATTTCCAAAATACAGCCAGCAGGCACTCAGTGGTGAAGAAATGAAATCTCCGATGGTATGAAAGAAAGAAAAAAAAAAAAAAAAAAAAAAAAAAAAAAAAAGAGAATGGACTGAACAAAAAAAAAAAAAAAAAAAATCATCTGTGGTGCCCCAAGGACCTTTGTGTTACGGGATAGGATAGAATAGGATAGGATAGAATAGAATAGAAGAGGATAGAATATAATAGGATAGGGTAGGTAGAATAGAATAGGATAGGAATAGGATTGAATAAGATAGTATAGAATAGAATAGGATAGAATGGAATAAAAAAAAAAAAAAAAAATATAGGATAGGATAGAATAGAATAAGATAGGATAGAATAGGATAGGGTAGGATAGGATAAAAAAAAAAAAAAAAGAAAAAAAGAAAAAAAAAAAAAAAAAAAAAAAAAAAAAAAAAAAAAAAAAAAAAAAAAATAAAAAAAAAAAGAAAAAAAAAAAAAAAAAAAAAAAAAAAAACTTCCCCCCCCCCCCCCCCCCCCCCCCCCCCCCCCCCCCCGTAGGGTAGGAGCTGATAGAATAAGAATAGGATAGGATAGCGATAGGAATAAGGTCCCACTTCTTCCTCCCCCCTCAAATTCCCCCACACACCCACGCCCTGTCGTCCAGGATTGTGAACTGTGCGACCAAAAAGCTCAAAGTGGGCGCTTTGAGTGAGATCCTGCATCCACCAGCGCCTTGAGTGAGATCCTGCATCCACCAGCGCCTTGAGTGAGATCCTGCATCAACCAGCGCCTTGAGTGAGAGCCTGCATCCACCAGCGCCTTGAGTGAGAGCCTGCATCAACCAGCGCCTTGAGTGAGAGCCTGCATCAACCAGCGCCTTGAGTGAGATCCTGCATCCACCAACGCCTTGAGTGAGATCCTGCATCAACCAGCGCCTTGAGTGAGATCCTGCATCCACCAGCGCCTTGAGTGAGATCCTGCATCAACCAGCACCTTGAGTGAGATCCTGAATCAACCAGCGCCTTGAGTGAGATCCTGCATCCACCAGCGCCTTGAGTGAGATCCTGCATCCACCAGCGCCTTGCGTGAGATCCTGCATCAACCAGCGCCTTGAGCAGCGCTATACAAGAAGGACTCAATTAAAATACTACAGCTTGGTGGAACACACAGCGTGACCCATTTCACGCGAGGTGTGCTTATCCGTACGGAGCAATTATCTGCAGCTATTCACACGACAGCTATTATAGCCACGCGTGTTTGTCATCCTTTTCCCTCACGCCTTATTTCCCTCGCTCCCGATTGGCTCAAGCCTCACTTCCGCCGACCTTTTCCCACCGTCTGATTGGTCACTTTGCTTGCAGGACCGCAGTTTGTCAGCCACTTCCTTCCTCGTTAAAACACGTTGTGATTGCATAGTTGGTGGTTTTGTGTGTTTGAGTGGTTTTGTTTGGGACAAGAACAATAAACCCAAAATAACAAGAACCAGAACAACTGTCTAACTAGAAACAGAGGTCCGTGAACAAGAACAACTGTCTTGCTAGAAACAAAAGACCAAGAACAAGAACAATTGTCTGGTAGAAACAAAAGACCAAGAACAAGAACAACTGTCTTGCTAGAAAAAAGGACCAAGAACAAGAACAACTGTCTTGTAGAAACAAAGGATAAAACACAAGAACAACTGTCTTGATAGAAAAAAGGACCAAGAACAATAACTGTCTTGCTAGAAACAAAGAACCAGAAACAAGAACAACTGTCTTGATAGAAAAAAAGGACCAAGAACAATAACTGTCTTGCTAGAAGCAAAAGACCAAGGCCAAGAACTGTCTTGCTAGAAAAAAAAAGACAAGAACAAGAACTGTCTTGCTAGAAACAAAAGACAAAGAACAAGAACTGTCTTGCTAGAAAAAAAAGACAAGAACAAGAAAAATAACAACTTGTTTTCTTGCTACATACAAAGAACTAAGAAAAGAAACTTGTTTGTTACAAAGGAACAATAACAACTTTATTGCTACGGGGGAACTCGCACGAGAAGAAGAACAGACCAACAGCAAGAACACCATTATTGCTACAAAGATCCAAGAACAAGACGAGCAAGAACAACACTGTTGCTACAAAGGACCAAGACCAAGAACAAGAACAACCTTCTTGCTGTAGAGCAAAGTTGACGGGAGGCAGGAGGCCACTAACCTAGGTCAGTATTCCTAGGAAGTTTGGTCAAGATTCCTAGGAAGTTTGGTGAAGTTTGGTCAAGATTCCTAGGACGTTTGGTCAAGATTCCTAGGAAGTTTGATCAAGACTCCTAGGAGGTTTGGTAAGGATTCCTAGGAAATTTGGTCAAGATTCCTAGGAAGTTTGGTCAAGATTCCTAGGAAGTTAGGTCAAGATTTCTAGGAAGTTAGGTCAAGATTCCTAGGAAGTTAGGTCCAGATTCATAGGAATTTAGGTCAAGATTCCTAGGAAGTTAGGTCCAGATTCATAGGAAGTTAGGTCAAGATTTCTAGGAAGTTTGGTCAAGATTCATAAGAAGTTAGGTCAAGATTCATAAGAAGTTAGGTCAAGATTCCTAGGAAGTTTGGTCAAGCTCCGTTCAGTGGGTCCTGAGGTATGGATTCCCACCGATCGAACGACCAACCAACTGACAGACACAGTTTTGCTCGTTCTGACTCTCCCCCTGCCTCAACCCTCTCAGCCCACCCCCAGCCCTGACAACAAAAAACAACTGTAAGCAATTAAATACGAGACAGACAGACGGAAAGACAGACAGGTATTTTAAAACACGCTCATCATGTCTCCAGCAATGTCAAGACCCAGACGTCGAACAAGCTGGAAAGTGGTACAGAGTATTAATGCACTGTCACGTCTATCTCACATACACACGCACACACACCCAAACTCATGCATATACCCCTCCCACTCCCCCTCCTCCACCCCCACGCGCAATCCTCAGAACGTGCTGACCGATGAGTTACACATCGTAAAAATACCACTATTACTTTCCCGTTCGTCACAAGGTCGACAGGACGACGTGGTTCTATCTAACCTATCCTTTATACAGTAACTCGGAAGTCGTTGGAGCACCACAGATGATCGTTTAATCAACGTACTCCATCTTTCTCTGTCTTCAGCAACCCTCGTGGCTTCGCTCAGTATCAAGCCTGTCTATCCTCGAATGTTGTCCTCCCACCTCTTTTTCTGTCTCCCTCTTCTTCTGGCTCCATGCACCGTGCCTTGCAGGATGGTCTTTGCAAGGCCTGATTATCTGGTGACGTGGCCATACCATCGGAGTTTAAATTTCTTCAGCCCTGTGAGCAGGTCATCGTGTTGCCCAATTGTGTGATGGTCTGTCGGACTTCGTCGTTAGTGATCTGCCGCACCTCATCTCCACGCTTTGTATTCTTCGTTGTAGGTCTGCTGTCAGGCAAGTCGATTGAAAAGCACGTAGAGAAGATGAATACGATCAAGCCAAAGAACAAGGGGGAGGAGTAGAAAGAGGAGGAGGAGGATATGACCGAAAAGAAAAAAAATAGAAAAAAGAAGATGAGGAGTTTGAGAAAAAAAATTGAAGAAGAAGTAGAAGAAGAAAAAAAAAAGAAAAAGAAGAAGAAGAAGAAGAAGTAGAAGAAGAAGAAGAAGAAGAAGAAGAAGAAGAAGAAGAAGAAGAAGAAGAAGAAGAAGAAGAAGAAGAAAAAGAAGAACAACAACAAAAACAACAACAACAAGAATAAGAACAAAAATAAGAAATTGAAAGAAAGAAAGAACGAAAGAAAGGAAGAAAGAAAGAAAGAAAAAAAGAAGAAAAATAAGAAGGAGAAGAAGAACATGAAGAACAAGTAGAAAAACAAAAAGAAAAACTAGAAAAAGAACAAGAACAATAAAAACAAGAACAAGAAATTTTTTAAAATGAAAAAAGAAGAAGAAGGAGAAGAAGAAGAAGAAGAAGAAGAAGAAGAAGAAGAAGAAGTAAAGGACGAAGAAAAAGAAAAAGAAGTAGAAGAAGGAGAAGAAGAAGAAGAAGAAGGGAAGAAGGAGAAGAAGAAGGGAAGAAGGAGATTGATTGATTGATTTATTGTTGCTTTAGGTCCAGCGGACTCTTCCGAGCCAAATCAGGACCGGGAAGAAGGAGAAGAAGAAGTAGTAGTAGTAGAAGAAGAAGAAGAAGAAGAAGAAGAAGAAGAAGAAGAAGAAGAAGAAGAAGAAGAAGAAGAAGATAAGAGTTAGAAAATTAGTTGAATAGGTGTACAGGTAAAACGAACCTTATTAAAGACAGCTGTGACCCAGTCACTCCAGACCTGTAAACGGCATCTTTATGTTCCAATAAGTGTTTTGTCTGCGACCTTTACTGGGCTTTTTAAAATAACAAGATTAAGGATGGAGTAAAACAGCAAGAGCGGTTATGATAGAGGAGGAGGAGAAGAAGAAAGATGAGAACATAATTAAGAGAATGGAAGACAAAGAAGAAGAAGAAGAAGAAGAAGAAGAAGAAGAAGAAGAAGAAGAATATGATGATGATGATGATGATGATGATGATGATGATGATGATGATGATGATGATGATGATGATGATAAAAAAGAACAAAGAAGAACAAAAAAAATAGAAGAAGAAGAAGGAGGAGGAGAAGAAGAAGAAGAAGAAGAAGAAGAAGAAGAAGATGATGATGATGATGATGATGATGATGATGATGATGATGATGATGATGATGATGATGATGATGATGATGATGATGATGATGATGATGATGAAAGGAAGTAGAAGAACAACAACAAGAATAGGAAGAACAAGAAGAAGAAGATAATGATGATGATGATGATGAAGGAGGAGAAGAAGAAGAAGAAGAAGAAGAAGAAGAAGAAGAAGAAGAAGGAGGAGGAGGAGGAGGAGGAGGAGGAGGAGAATAAGAAGAAAAAGAAGAAGAAGAAGACGAAGAAGAAAAAAAAGAAGAAGAAGGACAGACCGACATTTCAGGCTATAGCAAAGTATTTGCAGGTGACTGTAGAAATGCAGACGGAACAAGAAGCTACCTTTAAATTTAAACTACCCTTAACTACCACCCAAGGCTGAAGTTGTGGGATTTAACACCCTGTCTAGGCCTATCCATTATTGCCAATTACTCCAGCCAAGATGGTGGGCAAATTGGGGGAGTAGAACAGACACAGACAAGAAGAACAGACAGAAAGACAGGAAGAACAGACACGGCTGGAACTTCCTTCACTGAAAGTAAACTTTCAGCCATCAGCTGCAAGCTATTTTTTGCCAGGCCAGCTTGGTTAGTCCTCAGGCCTCTGCCTGTATAGCAGCATACTAGATAAAACTATGGCAGGTAAACTGTCTCCACCGTTTCCGAGTCGGTCAAGATTGTCTTGTGGAACACGTGAGCCACATTTTCTGTGTCTCACCAGCTCCCGTGACCACTGACGACGCTCCCACAGTAGAAACAGCTGTCTGGTCATGAGGGTAAGCAAATACAATTGAGACATGTTTTCAAAACCGTTGTGAACACTAGTAAGAGAATCATATCCTATCCTATCCTATCCCATAACTCGGAGGTCGTAGGGGCACCACAGATGATCGTTTAACCAGCGTATTTAATCTTTCTCTGTCCTCAGCAACTCTGATGGTTTCGCTTAGTGTCAAACCAGTCCATTCAACACACACACACACATCCACACGCACACACACACATACGTGTATAAGCCGATCAATGGGGAATGTTACCAAAACAATGTACAATTGGAGAATTGTCTTTTTCTGAGTAATATTTACAAATCAAATGGATTTATTAATGCCGTACAGGATTGATGGGTAATCTGCCCTGCAAACTTGATTTTGTTGGAAGCGCAGCTGGTGTGCATAACTTACACATTTGTCTACCCCATTTTTCGACCAAAGGGGAAGATGCGATTTCACGATATTTAGGATTGTGAGATACTGTTGAAAATGTTTTGTTTGTTGTTTTTTTTAATGGGGAAGAGTTTTGCTTCCTTATTTGTGTCAACTATCCTGTGTGTTAGATGGAGTATGCTGGTTAAGCGATGATCTATGGTGCCCCTACGACCTCAGAGTTACGGGATAGGATAGGATAGGATAGGACCCTGTTAGTTACCAAGTTTATATAAAACAAATGATTGATTGATTGATTTATTGTTGCTTTAGGTCCAGCGGACTCTTCCGAGCCAAATCAGGACCGGACAACCCCCGATCCGCATAAAAGATCTGCTGAAACAACCCCAGTGGGAAAATTGAATGCCCTTCACCGGCCAGTCACTTTACAATAAAGACATCCCACGCGGGGGAC
>CM072522.1:62056253-62156253 GCA_036898135.1 Oncomelania hupensis | reverse complement strand
ATCCAAACATACATACATACATCCATCCATCCATCCATACATCCATCCATCCATATATCCATCCATCCATACATCCATAAATACATCCATACATACATATATGTATGTGTAATGGTTAATTCAGTAATGTCTTCTTGATATACTTTTATCCTGTTTTACTGTTTACTGTTTATTGTTGTTGTACTGTCCTTTATTGTCTTGTAACATTTATATGTGGCACCAAATGTGAATTTCTCTTTGATTGAGGTAATAAAGTGATCGTATTCGTATTCGTATTCGTACATACATACATCCGTACATACATACATACAGTACATATATACATCCACCCATCCATACATCCATACATACATCCATACATACACACATAAATCCATCCATACATACATTCATACATACACATCCATCCATACATACACACATACATCCATCCATCCATACATCCATCCATACATTCATACATACATCCATACATACACATACATCCATACATACACACATGCATCCATTCATACATACATACATACACACATACATACATACATCCATACATACATCCATCCATCCATCCATACATAAATACACACATACATCCATACACACATACATACATACATCCACACATACATCCATACATACATACATTACGTAATCATCGGAAAAACTATTTATGTTTAGCGCAAGACTAACTCATGTTTACATGTTAATTTGATATTGATTGGAATTATTTTTTCAAAGTTAACTTTTACAGTCCGAAAAAATAGCCTGAGAGCGCTGGTAAAAGACAGACACACCCCACCCACCTCTAAAAAAAACCTTAGAAAGTCAAGAAGAAAAAACAGAAAACAAAGCATTTAAAAAACAAAACAAAATTTGAAATAAGAAAATAGATTAGTCGCCTTAAAAAAAAGACAGTAAAAAAGAACAGAAATAAAGGAATGAATGAAGGAATGAACAAAGAAAGAAAGTCAAATAAACAAAGAAGCAGAAGAAAACAAGATGCAAAACCATTCAGAGGTATTTCAAAATACGCAAGACAAGGAAAATGTTTAATTTCTGTGATAAAGTGTGAAATGTGTTCACGGGGTTATGAAGCGGGTATCACTTTAAAAAGCGAAATGAAAACATCGAATGATGGTTTACTATCTGCAAACAAAGCAAAATTGTCCAAATCAGCTCAGCCAGTTTTGAGAAACAGCATAGAAAATGATGAAACAGGGCGCCAGAAGATGTGTAAATATACAAAATACCAAGGCTAGTCTAACCAAGAACTTCAAGGTAGACGATTCTTTCCCAAGCTTCAATCACACACCAGCTCAATGCCTATGTGAACAGCACTGTTTAGTGCCTCCACATCGGCGAAGCTATTTATAGCTAGCCTGGCTGACCTAACCCCAAAACTAAAAAGCGTTGGTTGAGCCGCTGTGATCAGTAAACATCGAAAGCAAAGTCGGTTATCCTTGAGTGATAAAAGCCCCCGCCCCCCCCCTCCCCCCCCCCCGCTCCCACAAAAGTGTTTGGAACAACAAAAAGTGAAATTGGGTTATACGGACCGACCAACTGACCAACTGCCCCACAACCAGCTTCAACTGGTTAACTGACCGTAACCTGTATTTCCAAAACACCATTTAAATCGGTCCAGCGGTTTTTGAGATATTGAGTAAAAGGTCTTTGGATGTAAATTGCGCCCAGCGACCTTGACCTTTGAAGTACAGCAAAGGCGACAAAGGTTAATTTAGTAATGTCTTCTTGATATACTTTTATCCTGTTTTACTGTTTACTGTTTATTGTTGTTATACTGTCCTTTATCGTCTTGTAACATTTATATCTGGCACCACGTGTGAATTTCTCTTTGATTGAGATAATAAAGTGATCGTATTCGTATTCGTATTCGTATTGGACAGCGCGGTAAACTGGCCACTAACACCAGCAAATGCTCATGTAACATGCTCATGTTTGGCGAAAATCTGTTAAGTGGTTCTTGAGATATGCCTGACAACTGACCGATCGATGGACTGGACCGACAGGCAGTGGGGCACACTGACCGGAAATGCGGCTCGGTCTGTTTTCCGATTATTTTAAAGTATTCGAAGACACTATCTGGAAATAAAACACACGAGAATACCGTAGAACATGACTACAAGACAAGTTCGTGTTTCTAATTTCAATTTTCTTGTCGGCAGTCAACCAAAGTGGCAGAAATAACCTCCAATAAATGTCGTGCCTGCGAGAAGGGTTTTGGCTGCTATGAAGAAAGAGAAGGAGGAGGAGAAGAAGAAGAAGAAGAAGAAAAAGAAGAAGAAGAAGAAGAAGAAGAAGAAGAAGAAGAAGAAGAAGAAGAAGAAGAAGAAAGAAAGAAAGAAAGAAAGAAGGGGACAAAGAGGATACAATGAAGAAGGAGAATAAACACTAGAAGGAGGATCTGGAAAACAAATAACTAGGAGGAGGATTACGAGAAGGATGGAGGAGAAGAGAAGGGACGGTATAGGAGAAAATGGAGGAAGGTAAGAAGAAGGTGTAGAAGGCGTAAAAATAGAAGGAGAAGAAGAAGGATGGACGTATGTGGTGCACAATAATACTGAGAGGGTGAGGAAAGTCACGGAGACAGACAGACAGACAGACAGGGAGAAATGGAGACAGAGGAAGAAAGACAGCTGAAGACAGACAGAGAGAAAGAGACAGACAGGAAGACATGAAAGAGACATAGAAAGAAAGAAACAAACAGACATAGACAGACAGAAAGAAATGGAGAAAGAGGAAGAAGGACATACAAAGACAGACAAAGGGAAAGCGAGACAGACAGACAGAAAGACATAGACAAAGGGAAAGGAAGACAGAAAGACAGAAAAAAAAATCAGAAAGACAGGAAAAAAAACAGATTGACAAACAGAGAGAGAGACAGACAGACAGACATAGACAGAGAGAAAGGGAGACAGAAAGACAGAGGAAAAAAACCCAGATTGCATGGTTATTGCTTTAGGTCCAGCGGACTCCTCCGAGCCAAATCAGGACCAATAAAGTTTGACAAACAGAGAGAGACAGAGAGGGACAGAGAGACAGACAGACAGAAAGACATAGACAGAGAAAAAGGGAGACAGAAAGACAGAGACAGAAAAAAACAGAGAGAGAGACAGACAGACAGAGTGAGAGACGGAGCCAAAGAAATAAAGAAAAAGAGATAGATCCATAGAAAAAAACCAAAGAAACAGATAAGATAAGATAAGATTTAAAAAAAACCAAAGAAACAGATAAGATAAGATAAGATAAGATAAGATAAGATAAGATAAGATAAGATAAGATAAGATAAGATAAGATAAGATAAGATGAGAATTTTATTTAACAAGGGCACAAGAGTAAGCACTGGGTGTGCTTTTTTACATCTTGCCCTTGGGTCCATTGGACAACACGATGACCTGCTCACAGTGGTGAAGAAACGGAAAACTCCGATGTTATGGCCACGTCACCAGATCATCAGGTCTTGCAAAGACCATCCTGCAAGGCACAGTGCAAGGAGGTAGAAGAAGAGGGAGACCAAAAAAGAGGTGGGAGGACAACATTCGAGAATGGACTGGTTTGACACTGAGCGTAACAATCAGGGTTGCTGAGGACAGGGAAAGATGGAGTACGCTGGTTAAACGATCATCTGTGGTGCCCCTACGACCTCCGGGTTATGGGATAGGATAGGATAGGATAGGATAGGATAGGCCCTTGGGGCTTGTAACAATAAGTAGTATACCAAAATAACTTCATAACAATAACATCATAATGCAACAATACAATTAAGATCTGTGCTCACACACATGTACAGAAATAGATAGATAGATTGAGAGAGAGAGAGAGAGAGAGAGAGAGAGAGAGAGAGAGAGAGAGCGAGAGAGAGAGAGAGAGAGAGAGAGAGAGAGGGGCGAGTCAACAGTGTGTTAATGACGGCGCAGATCGCCGTTTTCTGAGGCCTCTATTTCACGCTCTAACTAGCTTTAACTACTCCTTCAGGTGAAAGTCCGTAACGACGCCTAGTGCACGCAAGCATTCCATCGCACGGACTTTAAAGATCCTGACGCCCATGTCCTAGAGGGGTGCATGCCGGCTACACAAATACACCCAGCACGCACTAGGTCCCTTTTCAACCCATCGCCCAGGCTTGGCCCAGTGGTCTAGGCGTGAGACTATCCGCCCAAAGGTTGCAAGTTGGCGCTTCGGGCGTCTGGAGTTAGATCACGTATCGGCCAGCGCCTTGAGCAGCTCTTGAGCTGGAAAAGCGCTATATACTACTACTACTACTATTAGCACTACTACTACTACTACTACTACTACTACTCCCGCGCTGGGGGTGCCGGGGGTTTCAGTATAAATAGTATCCCCACTTTCTGGAAATTTAGTGCTTTAAATTCCCACTGTCGCTGTCTTTCTCATTCCTGCTCTGGTCTATCAATCTGCTATACTATCTTCTTCTTCGCTAGGCCAGTCACCTACCTTTTCCCTTGAAAACTCTTCCGGGACAAAACTCCTTAGTTGTGTGTGAGGTCTGTTGGAGCAGCTTGAGAATATTGGACGCTTTCTGCCAGGTGGTCACTAAGGTTTCCTATGATGTTATTATTTGGCAATGTAGCCATTTTATATGTATGTGTTTTTGTTGATATTTTATAATGATGTTTGTATTTTGTTTTGTTTTTGTAAACGGGGGTTCGATAAACTAGAGTATAGCCTCAACGTCCCCTACGTGGAGTGACCGGGTAGTGGAGTGCCTTCAGTGTTACCACTAGGGTTGTTTCGAGTCTTCTTTCAGCGAAGATGTGGTTTTGATTTTGTGGTCCTGATTCGGCTCTTTGCAGTCCGCTGGACCCTGTAAGCAATGAATAACTAAATAACTAACGAACTACTACTACTACTAATAATAATAACGGATTTTTATATAGCGAGTACTCCAGCCTATGACCAGACTCACCACGCTTTACATAATCATTACATATAAATACATGCACTCGATAAAACATTGCTTTTGCTACAATACACCAAAAGACAAAACAGTAAGGGTACAAACTATTTACAACTATGTACACAAATTACAAAAAAAGACAGAAATAGACTATTTACAACTATGTACACAAATGACAGAAAAGACAGAAATAGAATAGCAAAAACCTATTCACGGCTATTTATATGCCCGGTTAGGCCCAGGAGGAAAAACAGTATAAATATGTACAGCCGTGTATACACTTACGGATCAGACAGAGACAAAAGAGGAGAGAATGGCAGCGGGATACAAATCAGTCTGAATAATGCAGTTTGAAGAGGTGGGTTTTGAGGGCCTTTTTGAATGCTTGTGTTGATTGTATGTTGCGGATATGGGAGGGAAGGGAATTCCACGGCTTAGGTGCGGAGTAGGCGAATGCACGTTGGCCGTATGTCTTAGTGCGGGTGACGGGAACCTTGAGTGTGCGAGTGTCAGCAGAAGATCTTAAAGTGCGTGAAGGGGAGTAGACAGACAGCAGGTCAGCTGCAGGTAGGAGGGACAAGAATCAGTGAAGAAGTTGTGACAGAGAACAGAGAGTTTGTACTCTATGCGTGCTTGCACAGGAAGCCAGTGAAGGGAATGTAGTACTACTACTACTACTACTACTACTACTACTACTACTACTACTACTACTACTACTACTACTACTACTACTAAATACATTAAACATCGACTTGCAGGACAAATATTTGATAGAAATAAACAATCTATGGCTATCTATGCATTCCAACAAGGCAGGAATCATTCCATCTTAAATTCCATCAATCTCTCGAGTCGTCTCCAATCTCCCAAACTCATCTCACTGATTTCTGAAGACCGACGCTGAACAATTAACAATCTTGCTCTCCCAGTCAAAACGTGTCCTCTAAATGACGTTGACATTTGCGTGTGTACTTTGGTCAATGACGTTGACATTTCGGGTGTATTTTCCTCAATGATGTTGTCATTTCTTGAGTACTGACGCAAAAATGACGTTGGCATTTCGTGCGTACCTGCGGTATGGCGGGTTGCATTGTGTGTGCACACGAAGAGTTGTCGTTCCTGCATTGGCCGGAGGGCAAAGTTGTCGGACTGGGATTGAAAGGGACAGAACTGCGGGAGCGAAAGGCATTGTGTAAAGGGGGGTAATTTTTAAGGAATGGTATCCAAAGGGCAGATCACTGCGAAGAGAGGGAGAGAGAGAGAAGGAGAGAGAGATATATATATAAAAGATGAGAGAATTGCGGGAAAGAAATGAAATTGGAACTAGGGGTATAATGCACAAGATTAAACCCATCGCATGCGTTACGATTTCGTAACTCTTGTGAAAACGTGTTGCATTACCATTTTATTAAAAATTTCATTTTATATTTTGTGTTCATACTGTTTATTATACTATATCATGTGGTACTCCATCTTGTCCTCATCGATCTCCTCTCCTCCTCATCTAAATCTTCATCATCCTCATTGTAGGCACAGTCTTGACGGTCGAAGATGGTTTTATTGTCCTCGTTTGTCCACCGCTACACAGTCATACATGCCATTCTCCCTTAACCTACTTTGAACTTCCTTCAATGCAATCGTGGTAATATTAGAACTTGGTTTTTTTCTCAAATCTTAAGTTGTCTGTTTTTTGTTTTATTTCTTTTTTTTTCTGTATTTTTTAAATTATTTCTTTTATTTATTTTATAATCGTCTTCATCGACTGTCGTTTAAAAGGCTGATAAAATGTTTAAGAACTGTGCTTTTTGTCTTGTAAAATATTCACCCCCTTCTCATTCTTCTTTCTCCAGTTTCTTCTCCAGTTTCTTCTTCTTCTTCTTCTTCTTCTTCTTCTTCTTCTTCTTCTTCTTCTTCTTCTTCTTCTTCTTCTCCTCCTCCTCTTCCTGCTTCTTTTTCTACGTCTTCGTCTTTTTTCTTCTCCTCCTGATCACCTTCCATTTTCTTCTCCTACCTTTCCTTGTTCTTCTTTTTATTCTTTCTCCTTCTTCTGCTTCTTCTACTTCTACTCCTCTTGCTTCCTTTCTACTTCTCTACTTCTTCCCCCCCTCACCCCCTCTTCTTCATCCTGGTACATTTGCACCTTGGAAACTCATCTTCAAATTCACCCCTATCAAAACGATGTCTAAAGCTTTTGAAAGTGAACCCCCTTATTCCGCGTTCACACCTGTGATCTTTATGGCAATTTATATCTACCGGCTCCTTTTAAGTGCCGATCTGCCATCAATGGAACATTTTACATAACCTGCCGAATTCTTTATTGTACCAAATAATATTAATGTGTACTGCAGCAATCAATTTGGATTCTCACTTTTTGCAAAACGTAATCTCGCTACATATCCCATTATTACTATTCTTCTTCTTCTTCTTCTTCTTCTTCTTCTTCTTCTTCTTCTTCTTCTTCTTCTACTTCTTCTTCTTCTTCTTCTTCTTCTTATTATTATTAAATTTATTAATTTATTTTATTTTGTTATTATTTTCAAAACAAACTGACGAAAGCCATCAATACAATCTTGCAAGTTTACAATAATATTTCGTTATTAATGGCAAGAAACAATGTGCAAGCTGAGTCCTCGTTTCCAATTTCACACAACGAAATTCGACTCCTTTTTGTGTGTTTGTTTAAACTTCAATAATTTTTTTGATATTTTTTTTTGCGATGGAACGGATGAAAAGCTTTGTCATTATATTCCAATGTTTACGTAACATACCGGATGCTTTCTCGTACCACAGTTTGTAATTTTCTAATTCATTATTTAAAGAGACCGTTCCCTCTAATATTTCACTTCAGTTTTTATTCTAGGATTTGAAACTTATCTCTTCTAATAACAGAGCCGCAAAGAGAATTCTGGCAGGATGCAAAACAATGCTGTTCGCAAAAGAGAGAGAGAGGGAATTTTCATTATTTAATTTTTTTAATTTTTTAAAATGTTCTTTTGCAACGGGCTACCCTGTCATCAATTTGTTTTGAATGTTACGTAATATAAAGGATACACTTTTAGTTTAGTATCCATATTATCCATTTTATGTGCCCGACTGTGTATGTACATGTAGTGTGTATCTGTGTGTGTGTGCGCGCGTGTGCGTGTGTGTATGTTGTGTGTTTAAACACGAAATTTAATGACAAATACTGACGTGCAATGAACAGCGATATTATTTACATTTTGTAATTTAATTTTTATTTGTTTAGCTCGTAATAATAATAATAATAATAATAATAATAATAATAATAATAATAATAATAATGATAATGATAATAATAATAATAATAATAATAATAATAATAATAATAATAATAATAATAATAATAATAATAATAACAACAACAATACAGGATGCTATATTCGCGCCTTTCCCCAAATCAAGACATAAGACATCTATATATATAAATTGCTTAGCCGGAAGTCCTTCTTCGCCACTACTATAAAGTTTGTCTCCTATGGACGCTGATCTGGGCACGTGCTGAGAGCTGCTGATCGGCCTGCTGTGTGCTCAAAACCAGCCAAATCGTTTTAGCCGACATTTCCTTACGGAACGTTTAACCGTTTCTGAGATAAATAAATAAACAAAATGTCCACAAACTGCAATAGCCTCATTCCGCGCGCTTCCATTAAAAATCAAATTGAGGTTTCAGCATGTTTTCCCATATATAACAAAAAATTCATGCTTTTTCTACGAAGCGTTCGTAGCTTAGTGGTTTAATCTTTCGCCTACGGTTTCGGGCGACCCACGCGGGCCATATTTTTTTTTTACACTACAATATGGATATTTTTTTTAAATTTAGACTTTTTACATTTAATTTATTATTATTATTATTATTATTAATATTATTATTATTATTATTATTATTATTATTATTATTATTATTATTATTATTATTATTATTATTATTATTATCATTATTATTATATCAAATTTTCTTTTAAAACCTTATTGTTTTTTATGATTTCTATTTGTATTATTCTATATTCAATATTAGTAGTAGTAGTAGTAGTAGTAGTAGTAGTAGTAGTAGTAGGCCTGTAGTAGTAGTAGTAGTAGTAGTAGTAGTAGTAGTAGTAGTAGTAGTAGTAGGCCTGCTGTGTGCTCAAAACCAGCGAAATCGTTTTAGCCGACATTTCCTTACCGATCGTTTAACCGTTTCTGAGATAAATAAATAAACAAAATGTCCACAAACTGTTATAGCCTCATTCCGCGCGCTTCCATTAAAATGGTATGGGGAGGTATCAAGTGGGTTCGGGGAGGTATCAAGGGGGTATGATGAGGCATCATGGGGGGGGGGACGGGGAGATATCGGTGGGGGGGGGTATGGGGAGGTATCAAGGGGGATATGGGGAGGTATCATCGTCCAAATGAAACTCGCAGACAAAAGTTCTCTCTGTCTACATTTTAAACAGCATCATGTGTACCCTGGCTTGCCAGGGTACAAAAACCACTAGTAAGACATAAGATTCTTTATTCGCTTCAAATGTCACACACAGAAGAATTTGCTTTGCGCGTCTGGGAATGGCATAATAACAATCAGGCTCAAAGCGCGGCGATCTATACCAACATACACGCTCACCTGCCTCATCCACCCTCACACACACACAACAAACACACATCCATCACTCATACAGGTGGTGTAAAGGTAGGGAGGTCGCTATTAGAAGACGGAAGAAAATCGAATTTTTATTTCTGAAATTTTTATATTGACTGCGTCCTGTACCATTATTCTCCTAGGGAGGGAGGAAACCGGAGTGCCCGGAGAAAGCCCTCGGTGACCTCAATAGTCTCGTACCTAAGTCACATACGTTCGCCCCTTGCGGGAATCGAACTCGCGACCTTCGGCATAGCAAACCGGCGACTAATCCATTGCGCCACGAGGCCACACTATGTGTCTGTAATGAAGCCAAATCAACAATTCTTTGTTCCACACAACAGTGGAAAAGGTGATGTCTAACAGCATTCAACCAACACAGCGAAAGAAGAAAACGTATAATAATAACCAAACAATAGACCATGCCTGCATTCATATTCTAACACATACACATAATATAGCACTTGCACATTTATGTTTAAATTCGGTATTCATTTTGCGCCTATCAATTCTTTCAGTGGTCCCTTCATACCCCCTTCATCGTTTTCCCTCCGATGGATTTAGATTTTTTAGCAACTATTTGTCATTTTTATACAGTTGATCTTGTTAGATTGATGTTGCGTCTTGTAGTGTTAAACTGAACATTAGTTTTATCTTTATAGTGTGACCAAGTTATGTAATGGTTTTGGCACACCCTACCAATGTTTCATGTTAAGCAAGGTCTGGACCGGTTAGTACTTGGATGGGTGTTAAGCCCTGTGGGTTCGGGCATTAAATAGAATAGATCCAACGTTTCCCGGCGTGTCGTAAGAGGCGCCTAACAGGGGTGATGTCAACACGGCATCACTGGGCGAAAGTCTTCTACACAGCAATCACCGGCCAGAACGGAGGAACCTCATGTTACTACAGGTTCAACGACCACGTGCTCGGGACCAAGGCGAGCCACACTGTATTCGTGGATATCGGATGTGGCCAACAGCCTGGAGAGGAGTGGGCCCTGCCAGGTCTTTCTTGCCAAGACACACTGCATGATGGATCATCTGTGGTGACCAACGACCTCCGAGTTACGGGATAGGATAGGATAGGATAGGATAGGGTGACCAATGCATGAAAGACAACTATCAAAAGACAACAACAACAACAGCACGAAATAAGCGCGCGACACACTCCAGTCCACCCAGTTGTGAATGGGTATAATACTTGGATCTGCTTACAACCGGGGAAAGGCAAAGCAATGACGTAGAGAAGATAGCCACCGCCTTCATTAAGCTTGCATAGAGAAAAGGGAAGTTTCAAACGCCTCTCTACCCAACGTCCGGAAGTGTACGTGTAAGGGGACACCTTTATATTTAGCTTAGTGTAGTGCTAGCATTGACCGCAGTGTATTCCATATTCACAGTAATTCTAATTGACTAGGCAATACAGACTGGCCTTCTGTTTGTACTTCACAGTGCCAAAGTCTATAATCTTCAATTCGTTATTTTCTAATACACTGGTCCTTTTCATTAATATGCCTCTGCAATTTTCACTCCTGGTTTAGAAACCCCAGCTCTTTGATTTGATAAGCAATTAGCAATCTTTGATATTTCCACATTTACTTTGAACTAGTCGAGGGGAATACGAACGAGTCGGTACGTCTGACTGTGTGTCTGTCGGTCGGTCAGCTAGAAGTCGGCCATATCTCAAGAAGAACTGAACGAATTTAGACCAAACTTCACAGGAACATTACCTTAGGATAGTGGACTAGTGCCTCCCGTGACGTCATATTTGTTTTACCACAAAGTTCAAGGTCACTGGAGGCATTTTGTTGTTAAATACGTTTTGCTCAATATATCAAAAACGTCTGAAGAAATTTCGTTGAGTTTTGATATACAATCAGGTCATGGGCCACCTTTCAGCAGCGTCCGGTTGTTGGTCGTTCGGGCGATAGGTTGCTCCGATTTTGTTTCCAAAACGTTTCTTTGTTTTTGTTTGTGCTGCAATATCTCAAGAACAACTCAACCGAAATTCATAATTTTTACTTTGCGGACACAAAGTACTACTGCTAAGATCGTTCGTATTTGTACTTTCTCAAAGGTCAAGGTCATTGCACTTCACCATTTTTTCCACACACTTTTTGCACTGTATCCAAAAATGGGCTGGGCCAATTTGAATATTTTTTGGGTTTGAAGACAGATCCAATAATGGTCCATTATGCCGTGTTTTCATTCTACTTCGTCCCAAAACCCTCAAGAAAATTAACACCTTTGGAAAATGGTTCTTTTTTGGCCTGATGTGTGTGCGTGTGCTTAGATACATTTGAGTGGCTTTCCATCTTGTTCAATCTTTCATATTATATAAAGGAAAATAAAACAGAAAAATAATTATTTGAAAAAAAAAACATATAAAATACTACCCTCTTCCTTGCTCACTTCTCAACATGAATAGGTCAAAATAGTGTAATCGATCATATCCTATCATATCCTATCCTATCCCGTAAGTCAAAGTCGTTGGGGCACCACAGATGGTCGTTTTACCAGTGTACTCCATCTTTCTCTGTTCTCAGTAACCCTCATGGCTTCACTCATTGTCAAAGCAGTCCGTTCCCGAATGTTTTCATCCCACCTCTTTTTCAGTCTCTCTCTCCTTCTGCCTCCTTGCCAAATGATAGTTATTGTATTGTGAAGCCAGAACAATATTTGACGTCATTTTTTTAAACACTATGTTCCAAGTTAGTTGCCTCTTCCGAACCTGTCCTTCAAACGTTTCGATCTTATGCTGATTATAACCATATATCACAGAATACTCTTTAATATGTGTGTATCTTTCATTTCACCGGTCTCTTTAATTAGCTCTGTTAGCAACAGTTTTCATTCATTAAATCATAAAGATTGCTACATGTTATTGCTTTGATGTTACCACTGCGCATTCAACAGTTATCAATTTTCCATTTTTAAAATTTAAGATTATTTTCTATTTTTTTTAGAAATCTAACCAAAGAATATTTCCTTCAATTTTCCTATCCCTGTTACACAGTCCGCAATTTCCACTGCGCCGGTTTCATTGACGTGCCGCAGTCAGCAGTTTTCAATCAGATCCTCATCCCGCGTTTAATCTGTCTGTTCAAACATATTACACGCTGAGTTCTGCAATGAAAAGAATCGGCTGCGCCTACAGGGCAAAGAAATGGGGACTCAGTGCAGGGAAAAGAAGTATAATATGTTGCTAAGGAAAGACTGTATGGCTGGAACTAATGGATTATATCATGTACACGCATGTTATAATTCTTCCTATGGGCAAAGATTTCTTTCTTTCTCTTTTTTCATCTGCTCCCTTCCCCTAGCCTTCCATTTCTACCCTCTGTACTGCATAATAATCTCTCTCGCAATCTTGTGTCATATTCTTGTATTTTAACCAATGGTCTTCTGGCTCTCGGTGTCTGCCTGCCTCTTTTTCTCTCTCTGTCTCACACCCTCCCTGTGTGTGTGTGTGCGTGTGTCTCTAACTCCCTCGCTCTCTCTCTGTCTCTTTCTGTATCTCTCTTTATTTTTCCTTCTCTCTCTTTATATATATGAAAAGCATTCTATAGAATGCCTAGGTAAAGTATGGAATGCATTCTATAGAATGCCTAGGTGAAGTATGGAATGGATTCTATAGAATGCCTAGGTGAAGTATGGAATGCATTCTATAGAATGCCTAGGTGAAGTATGGAATACATTCTATAGAATGCCTAGGTAAAGTATAGAATGCATTCTATAGAGTGCCTAGGTAAAGTATGGAACGCATTCCATAGAATGCCTAGGTAAAGTATGGAACGCATTGTATAGAATGCCTAGGTAAAGTATGGAATGCATTCTATAGAATGCCTAGGGAAAGTATAGAATGCATTCTATAGAATGCCTAGGTAAAGTATGGAATGCATTCTATAGAATGCCTAGGTAAAGTATAGAATGCATTCTATAGAATGCCTCGGTAAAGTATAGAATGCATTCTATAGAATGCCTAGGTAAAGTATAGAATGCATTCTATAGAATGCCTAGGTAAAGTATAGAATGCATTCTATAGAATGCCTAGGTAAAGTATGGAATGCATTCCATAAAATTCCTTGGTAAAGTATGGAATGCATTCTATAGAATGCCTAGGTAAAGTATAGAATGCATTCTATAGAATGCCTAGGTAAAGTATAGAATGCATTCTATAGAATGCCTAGGTAAAGTATAGAATGCATTCTATAGAATGCCTAGGTAAAGTATAGAATGCATTCTATAGAATGCCTAGGTAAAGTATAGAATGCATTCTATAGAATGCCTAGGTAAAGTATAGAATGCATTCTATAGAATGCCTAGGTAAAGTATAGAATGCATTCTATAGAATGCCTAGGTAAAGTATAGAATGCATTCTATAGAATGCCTAGGTAAATTATGGAATGCATTCTATAGAATGCCTAGGTAAAGTATAGAATGCATTCTATAGAATGCCTAGGTAAAGTATGGAATGCATTCTATAGAATGCCTAGGTAAAGTATGGAATGCATTCTATAGAATGCCTAGGTAAAGTATAGAATGCATTCTATAGAATGCCTAGGTAAAGTATAGAATGCATTCTATAGAATGCCTAGGTAAAGTATAGAATGCATTCTATAGAATGCCTAGGTAAAGTATGGAATGCATTCTATAGAATGCCTAGGTAAAGTTTGGAATGCATTCTATAGAATGCCTAGGTAAAGTATGGAATGCATTCTATAGATAGCCTAGGTAAAGTATTCAATGCATTCTATAGAATGCCTAGGTAAAGTATGGAATGCATTGTATAGAATGCCTAGGTAAAGTATAGAATACATTCTATAGAATGCCTAGGTAAAGTATAGAATGCATTCTATAGAATGCCTAGGTAAAGTATGGAATGCATTCTATAGAATTCCTAGGTAAAGTATGGAATGCATTCTATAGAATGCCTAGGTAAAGTATGGAATGCATTCTATAGAATGCCTAGGTAAAGTATTCAATGCATTCTATAGAATGCCTAGGTAAAGTATGGAATGCATTCTATAGAATGCCTAGGTAAAGTATTCAATGCATTCTATAGAATGCCTAGGTAAAGTATTCAATGCATTCTATAGAATGCCTAGGTAAAGTATAGAATGCATTCTATAGAATGCCTAGGTAAAGTATTCAATGCATTCTATAGAATGCCTAGGTAAAGTATGGAATGCATTCTATACTTTACCTAGGCATTCTAGACAATACCGGGATTTCACACATTGCCGGTAACATATTTTTTTTCTATCCACCTCAATGTCTCTCTTTCTGTCCTCCTGACTCTCTCTCTCTTCCTCTCTCTTTATTTCTCTCTCCCCTTCCTTCAATCTCTCTCTGGCTCGCTCACTCACTTCTCTCTCTCTCTCTCTCTCTCTCTCTCTCTCTCTCTCTCTCTCTCTCCCTCCCACTTCTTTCTCTTCCTCTCTCTCGCCTACTTCTCTTCTCTCTCTCCCTCTCTTTCTCTCTGACAATCCTTCTCTCTCTCTCTCCCTCCCACTTCTTTCTCTTCCTCTCTTTCGCCTACTTGTCTTCTCTCTCTCTCTCTTTCTCTCTGACAATCCTTCTCTCTCTCTGACAATCCTTCTTTCTCTCTCTCTTTCTCTGACAATCTTCTCTCTCTTTCTCTCTGACAATCCTTCTCTCTCTCTCTCTCTCTGTCTCTCTCTCTCTCTCTCTCTCTCTCTCTCTCTCTCTCTCTCTCTCTCTCTCTCTCTCTCTCTCTCCCTCTCTGACAATCTATCTCTCTCTCTCTCTACTCCACCTCCATCTTTTTCTTCTTCCTCCTGCTCCTCCTCTTCTGAGTCATGTATGCGCAACGCAAACGCCAAGACGAACGACGGCGGAATATGTTGTGTTCTGCCTTGTTGAAATAGTCTTGTTGACGTCAAAACATAGTTTCGTGATGACGTAAAAAAAAAAAAGTCACCTCATATTTAATTATTCCTGTGACGATAAAAACTGCTTTACGAGGTTGGGGCCCTGTTATGAATAAAGATGACGCATTTGCTGTATTAATTCTTACATTCTCTCCCCTTGGGCTTCTGGGTTACCGTTCCTTCTCGCTTTACTCTTCACCCCACCTCCGACGCTGGCAGTTGTCTTTTCCTGACCATTTGAGTTATCTTTTCCGCTTGTTTGCTTACTCTTGGTGCTCTACTGCAGTGGTGTTTCTCTTGTGTTTTATGTTTATATTTTCCTTTTAATTTATTTATTGTATTTTATTGAATTATTTAATATTTTTAATTTTTTTTTCTGGTAGTGGTGGTGGGTGAAGAAGTGGGGAGGGGGAGAGAGTTGGGGGGGTGCGTCCAATAAAATCATCGAAGCGAGCGAGAAAACCGGAGTGCCATTTAAAAAAATAAACCTCGGTGAACTGAATAGTCCTGTACTACATCATAAAAATTCGCCCCCGTGCGGGAATCGAACCCGGCACCTTCGGCATAGTAAACCAGCGACTATCGAACTACGCCACCAGAACATCCCAAAGCAAGTGGATGGGGCAAAAAACAAAACAATAACAACAAAAAGCGACAGATTGATGTTGGAAAATATCAGAATGAACAATGGAAAAGAACAAATGTACATAGTTGAATGTCCGGTCGTAGTAACCCCAGACGAAAGATTGCCTACCAAATGAGAAGTTTCCTTGAAAAAGCCTTCCAAACACGATTATCCCCCAAAATAGAATTAACGCAAAACGTTTCGCTAACCTGTCACCAGGATGTTTATGCGTAAACATAAATCGAAAGAAACTGGAAGAAAAGAGATGTTTGTTCGAGAGAGAGTGTGCGTGTTGTAAGTTCGGGTTCTCCAAAAAGACCTAATAATCGTACTCTTTGTATCAGACTTATGACAACTGGGCACGATCCTGGTAATAACGAAACACGTGCTAATGATTCGATAATGAGAAACACAAAAAATAGACACATTAAACCCAAAATTTGATGCTAATTTGGACAAAAACCAGGCAGAACAAGACTTCGCAAAAACCGGACAAAGCACACAATCACGTTAAGCTTTGTTGGAGTTCGGTTGGGAAGAACTATTTTGTAGTCTCTGGTGTTGTGCCCGCCTGATAAAGAGCTTAGCTTGGGGCTTGCAACGAGCTCAGTGGTGTAGGCAGCGGACTCGAATGTCGAGCGATAGCATTGCAACCTATACAGAGCAGCGGGGAAAGGCTCTCCGAACATACACTTTGAAGTCCAATAATCGCACAAACTTGAAAGCTCATATCTTCCTTAAAAATGTCTGACCTTGTCTACCATCATCATCATCATCATCATCATCATCATCATCATCATCATCATCATCATCATCATCATCATCCTTCCTTCTTTTCTGCTTCAGACCACCGCCATCACTCCCCACGCCCCTGACCCTCTCATTCCTTATCTGCTCTTCTCATCCCCCATGGCGTCAAAAAGTTTATTTGGAACAGGCATCATTGGATGACGACAACACTTAATTTTTCATGTGCCTACATCAAGCTGGATATTAATTTTGCACCAGAATGCTTTTGAGAAAAGAGGAAGAGGAGAAGGAGGAGCAGAAGGAAGAGGAAGAAGATGGAGGAGGGGGAAGGAGGAGAGAGGGGTAGCTGGACAAGCTGTATATCAGACGAAAGAAAGGAAGAAAGAATGGAGATAATTACATACTGGAGCAAATTAAATTAAACAAAGAAAAGAAATCAAAACAACGCTTAGAGGCCTGCGTCGGTCATTTATTATTATTATTTTTAATATTTGTATAGCGCACATATTTCGCCGTACATGGCGACTCAAGGCGCTGGCCGATACAGGATCTAACTCAAGCCGCCCGAGGCACCAACTTGCAGCCTTTTCGGCGCATCGTAATAACGCTCCAAACAACTGGGCACAATCCTGGGCAGCCAGGGATGGGGGAGAAGGACCTAGGTGCATGCTGGGTGTGTTCTTGTCACCGGCACTCACCCGTCTAGGACATGAGCGTCAGGATCTGTAAAGTCCGTTATGATGGAATGTATGCGACACAGACTAGACCTCGGTTTATACTCTCATCTGAAGGAGTAGGAACCGGAGTAAAGTGTCTTTCCCAAGGACACAACACAATGCCCCGGCCTGGGCTCGAACCCGGGACCTTCAGATCCACAAGCCAAAGCTCTACCATTAGGCCACCGTACCTCCCTGGCTTTAAAGCACGTGTGTCAAACTCACGGCACACAGGCCACATCGGGAGCGGCGTACAGTTGTATCCGGCACGAGAGAGAATTTTAGGCAAAACTATTTGTCAATGACCCTGCGATATAAATCGCAAATCAAATTCCCAATTAGCAGCCTTGCCGAGCGATAAGCTAGCTCAGTGCGTTCTCGCGTCGATCAGAATAAATGAAAATAAAAGTTGCGTAGTGAGTGGATTGTTCGTCGTTACAATAACCTAACAACGTTCAGTTATTACTATTGAATGCTATTGAATGTTACCAGAAGTATATCAACAAACGTCATCGGCCTGAAATAACCTTTTAGAAACTTCAAAACCCAGGGTAATTATGGGTAGGGAAATGCTTTTCTGAAATGACGTCGGCCAAATCCTTCTTTAGTTTCTTTGCTCGAGCAAAGGCAATCTCCTAGGTATGGAGCACTTCGTCTATTATAACTCCATCGCTGATAATACTGCTGACAAGTTTCTGCCTTTGTTCACTACCAGAAATATGCAGTTCCTCTCCCAACTTTCGTTTCATTTCAGCAAGCACATCTTCGCGAGAACAGATTTCCCAGAATTCTCTATTCTATTTTTAGGTTTGGGATATCCCCGTCTCAGCTTGTGGCTAAAACCAAGGGCAACGGAACCACCGCACGTCGACTGGGGGCAATACGAGATACTAACTTGTTAGTTGATATACTTGTGATGCTTATTGACTGTTTATCCTGTTCGGCTCTCAACCTTATGTGTGATGTGAGTTTTGGCCGGCTGAGCGATCGAGTTTGGCACCCTTGATTTAAAGCACTCTTCTATTTACGTCGAGGTTCGAATCCCATAAGCGTTTATTTACAACGTTGTTGCACCCAATAATGTTTTCTAGTTAACTATATAAAAATAAATAAATAAATAAAAATTTAATGAAATAAAATAAAATAAAATAAAATAATGTTATCCGGTGACGCCACGTTTTGTTTTAAATGCAAAGCGTTAACACACTGTAATGACATACACGTTTAATAGATTATTTTTTTAACGACATAAAATAATAGACAGACAACGTCACCATGCTTACTTCATTCGATTTGCATAAGTTTGGTTTTATGTTGAAGACAGCTGTAAAGTCTATGTGAGTACTAGTACTAAGTTTCAAACAAATCAATCCAGTAATTTTGGAGGAAAAATGGGATTACAAGAAGATAAGAAAAAACAACCACCAAAGATAATGTTTAACCTGTCAACCTATCCCACTGAAGGAGTTTTCTTGGAAGGCCAGGTTTTGACCTCCTTTCTTCAAAACGTTTTAACACGTCAAAGCCCTTTGAAGGTACCGGACTTAGTCCTAAAACAAGGTCACCAAAATGACCTCACCCGATAGGCACATTTATGTCAGCTGATAGGCACTGTTATGTTCTAACTATAATCATGCCAAGTTTTACAAACATCCGTCCATTAGTTTCAGAGCAAAGCGTGCACGTCCAGGTCGGACGGACAGAACCCCACAAAATAGTTGCCCAGCTTCGCTCGGGAACTAAATACGACGGAAGCAAAGCTAAGGGAATATTGCTGGGACTGTGTCAATATCACTCACGATGTTTACTTCTTTGTTGGGGACAGAAAGTTTGCTTAACAAGTGGAACGGAATGGGGAGGTGTTACAAAGAAATTATTATTATTATTATTATTATTATTATTATTATTATTATTATTATTATTATTATTATTATTATTATTATTATTATTATTATTCTTAAGTGCTGTTACATTAACATTGCGATCGTGTAAGTCAGGAGTCTTACGTTTGCAGAGGGCAGCAAGTATGCAAAACAAAGCGAAGAGCAGGAGGGATTATGATGACGATGATGAAGACGATTAAACAGTAATGATAGAGGATGCTATCACACATGATGATGAGGATGAAGATGAGGAGGAGGATACAAAGAGAAGTAGATGATACATTTCCATTCTCTCTCTCTCTCTCTCTCTCTCTCTCTCTCTCTCTCTCTCTCTCTCTCTCTCTCTCTCTCTCTGTATATATAAAATCAGAATTCGTACTTTGCAGCTGACATAAAGTTTAGGAAGGAAGAGAAGGGGAGGATAGGACAGAAAGGGGTAGAAGAGGGGAGGGGGAGGGGGAGGAGGACGCCCAACAGGAAGAGGAAGAGAAGTACTATGCAAGTAAAAATTAAAAGGTGCTAATTTGCATTACAGATATTTTGTTATCAGTTGACGGAAGATTTGCAAGGAAAATGAAGAGGGAGAAGAAGAAGAAGCAGAAGAAGAAGAACTACTACTACTACTACACTACTACTACTACTAAGAAGAAGAGGAAGAAGAAGAAGAAGAGGAAGAAGCAGAAGCAGAAGAAATAAAAGAAACAAGAAAAACGAGACGAAAACGAAGAAGAAAACGAATTCGACGAAGAAGATGACAACGAAGAATACAATGAAAACGAAGAACACGATGAATACGAAGAAGAAGATGAAAACGAAAAAGAAGAAGAAGAAGAAGAAGAGGAGAAGAAGTAGAAGAAGACGGAGGAGGAGAAGGAAAAGAAGAAGAAGGAGAAGAAGAAAGACAAGAAGAAGGAAAAGAAGAAGGAGAAGTATAAGGAGAAGAAGGAGAAGAAGAAAGAGAAGAAGAAGGAGGAGAAGAAGGAGAAGGAGAAGAAGAAAGAGGAGGAGGAGGAGAAGAAGGAGGAGAAGAAGGAGAAGAAGAAGGAGAAGTAGAAGAAGAAGAAGGAGGAGGAGAAGAAGAAAAAGGAGGATGAGAAGAAGAAGAAGGAGAAGAAGAAGGGGAAGAAGAAGAAGGAGAAGAAGGAGAAGAAGAAGAAGGAGAAGAAGAAGAAGAAGAAGAAGAAGAAGAAGAAGAGGAAGAAGAAAGAAGAAGAAGAAGAAGAAGAAGAAGAAGAAGAAGAAGAAGAAGAAGAAGAAGAAGAAGAAGAAGAAAGAGAAGAAGAAGGAGAAGGAGAAAAAAGAGAAGAAGAATAGGAAGAAGAAGAACGAGAAGAAGAAGAAGAAGAAAGAGAAGAAGGAGAAGAAAGAGAATAAGAAGAAGGAGAAGAAGGAAAGGAAGAAGAAGGAGAAGGAGAAGAAGAAGATAGAGAAGAAGAAGAAGAAGAAGGAGAAGAAGAAGAAGGAGAAGAAGAAGAAGAAGGAGGAGAAGAAGAAGAAGAAGAAGAAGAAGAAGAAGAAGAAGAAGAAGAAGAAGAAGAAGAAGACGATGATGATGATGATGATGATGATGATGATGATGATGATGATGATGATGATGATGATGATCAAGAAGAAGAAGAAGGAGGAGGAGGAGGAGGAGGAGGGGGACGGAGAAGGTGAGAACAAGAAGAAGAAACAAAAAACAACAATAATAAGTTTTTTAGTTTGTTTTTTCCCCTCTGCGAGGGTTAACTGGGATGAGAGCCGACATGGTATCTGCAGCGTTAAGATGCGTGCAGTGATGATGTAGATTTCTGTACATGAGAAAGCTCTCTATATCCAACATATCAATTGAAGGCTCCCTATGTCGGACCTAGTTTATTTCATGCATGTTGGAGTAGCATCGTTAGCAGGAATATTTGGGGAGGTTCCCACACCTAGTAACGACAAAAATCTACCGACAACGGCTTATAGTCGGCACTATGTACTTTTGTCGGATTAGCATGTTATTCCTCTTCATGTTGGCTCCTTTCTAATGTTGCCGAGCGGAGTATCTGACTCCCGTCTCTCGGCCACGACCTTGAGAATATTGCTCCACCCGAGCTGTTATTTTCATTTTATCCCTCAAAAGAGGGACATAAAAATATTTGCCCTGCAAGGCGGTGAAGCGTGGTTGGGGAGTACCGGGTTGCCGGCTACTAGTGCCACGCACTCTACTGCAAGGTCGCTGCCACCGACCTGCATAAAATGCCTGCCGACAATGTGGTCCCGCCCGCCACAAAAAGCAGCTGGCGAATGGTCAGCCTGGGAGAACAAATGTCGTTTCGCCTTGTCCTGCGTAACCCAAAGGATTCTGCAAAGCAGGAGCCACCCAAGGCTAGTCTAACCAAGAAAATCAAGGTAGACAATTTCTCTCTCAAGCCTCAACCAGTCGCCTCCCTTTCCGCTTCACTAAATATCATTTTTATCTTGGGAGATGTTTTGGGAAGTACTCTATTGTTGTGTCTTGAGATTTTGTCCGGCTGAAGAAAAGCTTCCTATCCTATCCAATCCTATCCTATCCTATCCTATCTTATCCCGTAACTCTAGGTCGTAGGGGCACAACAGAAGAGCTTAGCTCTAACATTTGCATTGAGTTGTTTTCTCGTCCTTTTGTTTTGTATCTTTGTTTGTATCTTCGTATTCTTTGTTTGTATCTTCGTATCTTTGTTTGTATCTCCGTATCTTTGTTTGTATCTTCGTATCTTTGTGGTAGTTCGGAGTACTCCTTTCGATGAGAACGCATTCCACTGCACGACATTTAAAGATCCTGACGCTCGCGTCCTGGGTGGATGATTGTCTGCAGTACAACAGCACCCAGAAAACACTAGGTCCCTTCTCCCCGTACCAAGAGGCCCATGATTTTGCTAATTTGTCTAGGAGCCAGACGATGCGCCCAGAGGCAGCAGGTGAGCAGCTTGAGTTAGATCCTGTACTGACCAGCGCCTTGAGCAGCTCTTGAGCTGGAGAAGCGCTTCATGCGAACGATTACATTTCTTTTTAAGTAGATCTGAGCATCATTCGTCATCAATGCTGACGAAATCTTTATTAGGAATGACAAAGCAGATCTATTCTTTGTTTAGTAAAATAAAGCCAGTGGTATAATGCGGGAAGTCGCTCGTCTGTAGGTATAGAAACCTCTCTAAATCGTAGAATTAAGACCCGCCCTCTCTGCCTCTCTGTTCATATAGCTAGAACTCTGTAGTCTTGTAGGACCCGCAGTCTCGGCTACTAGATCTGTTAGATTATTTAATGACGCATTCTACAACGGCAAGAAATCCCTTTAGTGGATTACTTATGACGCAAAGGATGGAGTACTACAGAACACGAAAATACTTTTTTCAGTTATGAGATAACTTTTCTTAGAAAACACAAGCTTAAAATAAGTTGTACAGTTGTAAAAGTATTTTCTATTTTAGAGTTGTTTCTTCTTTCCCAGAATGAAAAAGGCCTATTACAAACTTTACTATGCCTATTATACGTTATATGTCTAATGGACATTTTTATATATTCTTCTTTTTTCATGATCGGCATTGCACTCTTAAATTAGTATTACTTTCATTTGAATATCGTGTCACACTCCCAAGTCAGTATTATTTTCAGTTTTATATCGGTATTACTCCCAAATCAGTATTATGTTCAGTCTTATATCAAAATTACACTCCCAAATCAGTATTATTTTTAGTTTTATTTCGGTATTAAACTCCCAAATCATTATTATTTTCATTCTTATATAGCTGTTACATTCGAAATATTCCTAAACCAGTATTACATATTCCTGAGTGGGACTATCATCCCTATATTGGTATTACCTTCCTTAAACAGTATCCCTTTTATTCCCATATCGGGTTTACATTTCCGTATCAGTATTAAATCTGAGTCGACGTCCCATCTGGTGCCAAACCGGCTTAAAGGGTAGATGAAAAGAACCAATCATGGCAAATGAGTTCATGTTTATTCATGAGAAATATTCCTAGGAATACACCTTACTTCGACAATAAAGACAATGTTACTCTTATTGCACAGAGAAAAAAGAAGAAGAAGAAGAAGAAGAAGAAGAAGAAGAAGAAGAAGACGAAGAAGAAGACGAAGAAGAAGGAGAAGAAGAAGGAGAAGAAGAAGAAGAAGAAGAAGAAGAAGAAGAAGAAGAAAAGAAGAAGACGAAGAAGAAAGAGAAGAAGAAGAAGAAGAAAAAGAAGGAGAAGAAGAAGAAGAAGACGAAAGAGAAGAAGAGGAAGAAGAAGAAGAGGAGGAAAAAAAAAGAAAACGAATTAAAGAAGAAGACAAAGAAGAAGAACAAGAACAAGAAGAAGAATCACAAGAAGAAGGAGAAGAAGAAGAAGAACAAGAGCAAGAACAAGAAGAAGAAGAACAAGAAAAAGGAGGAGAAGAAGAAGAAGAAGAAGAAGAAGAAGAAGAAGAAGAAGAAGAAGAAGAAGAAGAAGAAGAAGGAGGAGGAGGAGGAGAAGGAGAAGAAGGAGAAGAAGAAGAAGAAGAAGGAGAAGAAGAAGAAGAAGAACAAGAAGAACAAGAAGAACAAGAAGAAGAAGAAGAAGAAGAAGAAGAAGAAGAAGAAGAATTAATTTTTGAAAGAAGTGCTGAACATTGAAGTTAAACGTCTACATTCACCATTGGCGATATGGCAGACGGGGATAACCATGGCTGTGAACCAGGGGAAAGACCACTGGAATGGACAGTGAACAAGTGTCCATTTTTATATGGCCCATCACGGGATTCGAACCTGGGTCATCGGTGTGCCAGGCCAACGCTCTACCACTTGAGCTACGGCCGTGGGATAATAAGATGAAGAAGAAAAAGAAAAGGAAGAAGAAGAAGAATATGATGATGACAAAAAATGATGATGATGATGATAATGATGATGATGAAGAAGAAGAAGAAGAAGAAGAAGAAGACAAAGCTAGTGTTATTGCGCGAACTCTGTCTGTCTGTCTATCTCTGTCTCCCCCCTCACTCTCTCTGTCTTTCTCCCTTCTCAGTCTGGGTGTCTTTCTCCCCTCTGTCTGGGTGTCTTTCTCCCCTCTCAGTCTGGGTGTCTTTCTCCCCTCTCTGTCTGGGTGTCTTTCTCCCCTCTCTGTCTGGGTGTCTTCTCCCCTCTCTGTCTGGCTGTCTATTTATCCCCTCTGTCTGGGTGTCTATCTATGCCATCTGTCTGGGTGTCTATTTATCCTTTCTGTCTGTGTGTCTATCTCTCCCCTCTGTCTGGGTGTCTATTTATCCCCTCTGTCTAGGTGTCTATCTATCCCCTCTGTCTGGGTGTCTATCTATCCTCTCTGTCTGGGTGTCTTTCTCCCCTCTCTGTCTTTCCCCCCTCTCTGTCTGGTTGTCTTTTCCCCCTCTCTGTCTGGGTGTCTATCTATCCCCTCTGTCTGGGTGTCTCTCTATCCCCTCTGTCTGGGTGTCTAACTGTCCCCTCTGTCTGGGTGTCGATCCCCTTTCTGTCTGGGTGTCTATCTATCCTTTCTGTCTGGGTGTCTATCTCCTCTGTCTGGGTGTCTATCTGTGCCCTCTGTCTGGGTGTCGATCCCCTTTCTGTCTGGGTGTCTATCTATCCTCTCTGTCTGGGTGTCTATCTCCTCTGTCTGGGCGTCTATCTATCCCCTCTCTGTCTGGGTATCTATCTATCCCTTTTCTGTCTGCGTGTCTATCTATTCCCTCTGTCTGGGTGTCTATCTATCCCCTCTGTCTGGGCGTCTATCTATCCCCTCTGTCTGGGTGTCTATCTATCCCCTCTGTCTGGGCGTCTATCTATCCCCTCTCTGTCTGGGTATCTATCTATCCCTTCTCTGTCCCCTCTGCGTGTCTATATGTCCCCTCTGTCTGCGTGTCTATTTGTCTCTCTGATTGTCTCTATTTATACGATCCAATCTAATTCTGTCCCAAACCACCTAACTGTCTGTAGCTCTCTCTCCCACCCCCACCCCCAGCTTCCTCTCCTTCCCTACCGCCCACGAACTTCACCCCCCCCCCCCATCCACCCCCACCCCGACTCTTTCCACATCACCTATTGCCAATAATCATACCCGTTTGCAGCTGCAGGTGATCGATGACTAATCCGCCGAAAATTCACTAATGATCAGCCGCCGTATTGATTTGTATTAACTGTATAGTCAGCTACGGAACGCACACACACACGCACACACACACACACACACACACACACACACACACACATTTCAAGATATTATTCTCCATAAACCGCATGGATAGGTTGCATTCATAGAAGTGAAGACATCAAAAGACAATACTGAAGGTTGATCATAATTAATTGTACGAAGGCCCTTATTGCAGACCCTAAGTCATCAATTCTCTCACTCAATCCACCTTCTTTTTTTTAGCATTTCTTTTTGGAAATATCTTCCTTCACGGGATACAGGAGGACGATTTTTGTTTGATTGGAAGAAAGAGAGCCACAAAAACTGTCACATTACCTTTAAAGTTTAAGGCGATGTGATAGTTTCAACTCTGGCGGCAAGTGTTCATTGTGAACACGGAGATCTTAGTTCATTTTATACATGTTCCAATGTTCTGCAAGGCACAGTGCAAGAAGGTAGAAGAAGAGGGAGACAGAAAAAGAGGTGGGAGGACAACATTCGAGAATGGACTGGCTTGACACTGAGCAAAGCCATGAGGGTTGCCGAGCAAAGAGAAAGATAGAGTGCGCTGGTTAAACGATCATCTGTGATGCCCCAACGACCTTCCATAGGAGAACGGGATAGGATAGGATAGGAAAGGATAAGATAGGATATGATAGGATCCAATGCTCGGAGGCGCTCTCCTTTTCTACAAGTGCAAGCTAGTGTAGTTTACTTCTCCTTACTGTCGCCAGTCAAGGGAAACTACTCGTCACATCACCCGTACTGTACTGCCACCCACAAAAAGCACCGAGTTTCTTCCCATTGCAGCCACAAGCGCTAGAGAGAAGGGGGAGGTAGCGAGAAAGAGAGAGAGAGAGAGAGAGAGAGAGAGAGAGAGAGAGAGAGAGAGAGAGAGAGAGAGAGAGAGACACACACACACACAGTCACAGAGTAACAAGGGATCCAGACATACCGAGATTTAAAAAAAAATGAAACAGTGAAAGAGAGAGAGAGAGACAGAGAGAGAGAGAGAGAGAGAGAGAGAGAGAGAGAGACAGAGAGAGACAGAGAGAGACGGACAGACAAACAGACAGACAAACAGACATACATTGTTAATACTTAATACAAATCTCTGTGTCTTTCCCTCCCTCCCTCTCTCTCTCTCACCTCTCTCTCTCCCTCTCTTTCTCTCCCCTTTCTCTCTCTCAACCTCTGTCTCTCCCTCGTTTTTTTTTTATCTCGGTCTGTCTGGGTCCTCTGTATCTCTGTGACTGTCTGTCTCTGTTCATGTGTCTGTCTGTCTGTCTGTCTCTTCTCTCTACCACTTGTGGATGCTATGGGAGACAACTCGGTGCTTTCTGTGGATGGCAGTACGGGTGATGTGAAGAGTGTGTGTGTGTGTATAGATAGATAGATAGATAGATAGATAGATAGATAGAAAAGATAGACCAACAGACAGATAGATAGATAGATTGTTAATATTTACACATACATAAACCTACACACACACACACACATACTCACCTATATATTATTATTATTATTATTATTATTATTATTATTATTATTATTATTATTATTATTATTATTATTATTATTATCATTGGCCTTTGGTGGATGCCATCTAAGAATGTTGACCCATCCAAGTATTAACCCTTCCCGACCTTTCTTATCCCATAGCGTGTCGCCAAATTATCTTACACTACACCAACCGAAACCGAACAAGACTAAGGGAAACGACTCGTCCCATCGATCACTATAGCTAACATTGAACGTTTTTACCGGGTTGCTTCCCCTGACTGGAAAGAAGCCTCTGCCAGCATTGTACACGAACTGTTTGTGTGAAGGATGTATAGAACACACGTAACAGATGTGATTCGCCCAAAAAGAAAGGACTGGAGCAGAACTACCCTTGTAGAGAAAAAGGACAAGGTTCCCGAACACTGTATGCTCCTATACAACAATGAAAATAGGAAGTCGGTGCTCACCAATGAAGATTTTCCGTCAAAGCTGGCGGTAACTGTTTATGCATTTAGCCGTTGTTAGACAGCGCTTTTCCATCTCAAGAAACGCTCAAGGCGCTGGTTTGTACAGCATCTTACTCAAGACGTCCGAAGCATCCACTTGCAGGACTTGCGGTCCATAGTCTGACACTCAAATGTCCATAACATGACACTCAAATTCTTGTTGTTCTTGTTGTTCTTGTTCTGGTTCTTCTTCCTCTCCTCCTGCTCATCCCCATCTTCTTCTTCTTCTTGTTCTTCTTCTTGTTCTTCTTCCTGTTCTTCTTCTTGTTCTTCTTCCTGTTCTTCTTCTTGTTCTTCTTCCTGTTCTTCTTCTTGTTCTTCTTCTTGTTCTTCTTCCTGTTCTTCTTCTTGATCTTGTTTCTTCTTCTTGTACTTGTTTTTCTTCTTGTTCTTCTTCCTGTTCTTGTTCTTCTTCCTGTTCTTGTTGCTGTAGTAGTAGTAGTAGTAGTAGTAGTAGTAGTAGTAGTAGTAGTAGTAGCAGCAGCAGCAGCAGCAGCAGTAGTAGTAGTAGTAGTAGTAGTAGTAGTAGTAGTAGTAGTAGTAGTAGTAGTAGTAGTAGTTGTTGTTGTTGTTGTTGTTGTTGTTGTTGTTCGTTCGTTCGTTTCGTTAGGTAGATTACCGTCCCCGGACACAGAAGCGTATAGGGGACTTTAGTAGTAGTAGTAGTAGTAGTAGTAGTAGTAGTAGTAGTAGTAGTAGTAGTTGTTGTTGTTGATGTTGTTGTTGTTGTTGTTGTTGTTGTTGTTGTTCTTCTTCTTCTTCTTCTTCTTCTTCTTCTTCTTCTTCTTCTTCTTCTTCTTCTGTTGTTGTTGTTGTTGTTGTTGTTGTTGTTGTTTTTCTTCTTCTTCTTCTGTTGTTGTTTTTGTTGTTGTTGTTGTTGTTGTTGTTTTTCTTCTTCTTCTTCTTCTTCTTCTTCTTCTTCTTCTTCTTCTTCTTCTTCTTCTTCTTCTTCTTCTTCTTCTTCTTCTTCTTCTCATTCTTCTTCAAACAGAGAGGTCAGCGTTCAGTGGTCCGTAATCAATGAAGAGGTCATTTACATGTGCAGTAAAACTCATTAGCAGTTAATTTACATATTTGTAACTCAACGGACTTTCAATTCTAGGAGAAAAATGAAGGTTACCGGAGAAAGAGAGAGAGAGACAGAGAGGGAGAGAGACAGGCAGACAGAGAGAGAGACAGAGACAGAGAGAGAGAAAAGGGAGGGAGAGGGAGAGAGAGAAAGGGAGAAAGAAAGGGAGAGAGAGAGAAGGGAGGGAGAGGGAGAGAGAGAGAAAGGGAGAGAGAAATGGGGGAGAGAGAGAGAGAGAGAGAGAGAGAGAGAGAGAGAGAGAGAGAGAGAGAGAGAGAGAGAGAGAGAAAGGAGGAGTTGAATATTCTTTTTTCGTTTTCTTCTTGTTCTTGTTCTTGTTCTTCTTCTGCTTCTTCTTCTTCTTTTTCTTCTTCTTCTACTACTACTTCTTCTTTTTCTATTTCTTCTTTTTCTTCTTCTTCTTCTACTACTTCTTCTACTTCTTGTCCTCCTCCTTCTTCTTCTCCTCTCGTCATACCGCTGTAGCTCAAGTGGTAGAGCTGTTGGCCTGGCACATCGATGACCCAGGTTCGAATCCCGTGGTGGGCGATATAAAATGTGGCCATTTTGACTGTCCATTTTAGCAGTATGATTGCTTTGGTGGTTAAGTGTTCATGTAGGTGTCTACTTCTTGTTCCCTGGGATGGTTATCCCCGGCTGCCATATCGCCAATGGTGGGTGTAGACGGTAAACCTCAATGTTCGTTCATTCATTCTTCTCTCTCTCTCTCTCTCTCTCTCTCTCTCTCTCTCTCTCTCTCTCTCTCTCTCTCTCTCTCTCTCTCTCTCTCTCTCTATTTCTCTTTCTCTCTTCTTTTTCTCTCTTTCTCTCTCTCTCTCACATACACACACACACACACACACACACACACACACACATATATATATATATATATTATTCAGGAAAATTACATTGCATACATGGAAATCAAGGGGGGCGCGGTAGCCGAGTGGTTAGAGCGTTGGCGTGTGGATCTGAAGGTCCCGGGTTCGAGCCCAGGCCGGGGCATTGTGTTGTGTCCTTGGGAAAGACACTTTACTCCCGTTTCCTACTCCTTCGGATGAGAGTATAAACCGAGGTCTAGTCTGTGTCGCATGCATTCCATCATAACGGACTTTAAAGATCCTGACGCTCATGTCCTAGACGGGTGAGTGCCGGTGACAAGAACACACCCAGCATGTACCTTGGGTAAAGCGCTTCACTTGGGGCTGCTGTACTTTCCAAAATAAATTTCACCTCGGTGACAATAAAGTTGTTAAAATTAAAATTAAAAATTAAATTTAATTAAAATCACATTCATGAGTCATGACCTGCCCCAAACTCTTCTAAAATGAAAATAAAACTAATGGCAATAACACGACGAGAATTCAGTTCGACCTGTACAGTGCTGTAAATCTTACATCAAAAACTCCATGTAGGGACATCGACGGCTGTCACGAATACAAATCCGCATTCCGGCCACTAACCGTCGACTTTGGCTATAACAAACTTCGGGTATAACGAAGGGGAAACAATTTCCATTGAACTTGGTTGTAAGCGTGTTTGACTGTATTTCTAACCATTTTCTTGCTGCACAACTTCAGCCAAACGAAACGAAAATGCGAGTGCCACAATTTCTAAAGGCCGGACGTCTATTCCGACATCATGTGACATGACTCGTGACGTCCCGCCTCACAAACCTGCTTAGCCCATTAAGGCCTGCTGACTGCGTATGCGCCAAGATGTGCCTCGAACCACAAAAATATATAGACGTACGAACATCTAACAACGATTATACGCAAGATGCTATTGAAAAAACACACACATATACACACCCACACACAAGTATGTAAAACACCAAGACTGGGTTTTACTAAGAATGTAGGAATCGGAAAGTGATTTTTGACAGAAAAGGGTTAGGGCAAGGTTTAGGGATAGCTCTGCAACTAGCCCTTACCCGAACCCTTTTCTAAAAAGTTGACCTAGTTCGTCTCCTATAGGCGACGAAATAGGTCGAATTTTAATCAAATTTTTCCGAAAATTCACTGTATTTTCTCCGTCCCGGATAGAACACTCCTGTGTACTTAAAACACTCTCATGCACTACAACTGCACTCCCATGCACTAAAAGAGCACTCCTGCGTACTTAGAAAAAAGTGGGTGGCTGGAAAACTCTGGGTGACTAATACACTCACCCATTTCCTGCATAAAAAGCAAGGTTAGTCACCCATTTTAAGGCTTATACCTCTGCACACTCACACACACACACACACACACACACACACACACTTCTGCAGGCGGCTTGTGCATAATTAAACAACAATTAAACACTAATGTGTTTTTGCTACCTTTTAAATCCAGATCCTTGAAACGTGATGCTACTAAATCTTAAATACCGGTGTGTTTGGGAGAGACAAGCAGAAGAGGAGAGGTAGAAGAGGTTTGTGAGGGGGGGGAAACGTCGTCGTCGTCGTTATCATCATCATTATCATCATCATCATCATCATCATCATCATCACCATCACCACCACCAGCACCTCCATCATTATCATCATCATCATCACTATCACCACCACTAGCACCTCCATCATCATCATCACTATCACCACCACCAGCACCTCCATCATCAACATCATCATCCGTATCACCATCATCACCATCATCATCATCCTTATCATCATCATCATCATCCTCACCATCATCGCCACCACCACCACCATCATCATGGACGTCGTGCACCAGCCATTCATCTAAACCATTCCACCCAGCAACCCATCCATCCATCCATTCATTCATTCATTCAGTCAAGGGCCTGACCTGAATAGTCGTTAGCGACTTCCTGAACCAGCATGGGTCTGATGGGGTCAGGTCGCTTCTCCGGAATAAAGATGTGGAAGGCGCAGCTGATGTTACGGTCTTGTTTACAGAAGTGGATCATGGCAGACGCGGCCAGGTAACACAGCTTGATGTTGATGTTGTCTTGCCCATACACATCGTAAGCGAAGAGCAGTTTGGTCCAACCATGCACCTTGGCGAGTGTCAGCATGTATTGTGCCAGAGAGTTGAAGGTGGCCCCGACACGAGTCAGCGCGGAGTACTCCGGGTTCACGCGTTTGTTCGCGCCGAAGTCGTGCGCGAAGGCTCCTGCGGAGATGACAGGGACTTGCCACACGGACGCGTACCGAGCGACGGCCGCTAAGGAGTAGTCGCACGTCGGGCCTAAGAACACGTCGACGTGTCTTAAGAAGTAGAACTCGAAAGCAGCGAGAGGCCCGTGGGGACCGTCACATTTGCTGTCGCGGTAAGCCGCGACCATGGTCAGGTTGGCGCCCAAATACCCAGCTTGCCGCACTTCGTCGATGGCGAGCTGAATCGCCGGTTCGACGCGCTTCCTGCAAAACAACCTTGAGCAACTGTAAGGAACCAGGATGGCGAGTTTGATGGTGCTGTTGCCTAGGTCGGTCCGGTTCAAACACCCTTCCACCGCCGTTCTCGCGGTGTCCAAGCTAGAGTCGCTGGCTGACACCACCACCACCACCATGACGAAGCACCACCATGACGTCAAAAATAGCGATGACGTCCTCGTCGTCATTATCGCTGCTGCACGCGAGTTTGTGGTTGAACCTCTTTCGGCATGACGAGCCATGACGTGGGATAAGAGGTGACGAATTCCGCAATGACGTCAGGAATTCCACGTTGACGTCATGTATTCCACCACGACGTCAGGAATCCCACAATGGCGTCAGATATTCCACAATGATCTCCAGGAATTCTACAATGACGTAAGATATTCCACCATATTGTTAGATTTTTCACAGTGACGTCAGTAACGCCACAATTAGTCAAGTACTCCGCAGTGACATAAGGTACTCCACAATGACGGCAGGAATTCCAAATGACAGGCAGGTATTGCACAAATGACGTCAAATCACATGTTTAAAAAAAAACAACAACAACAAGACACACTTTGCATAGATGAAGTAGGTTAGAAAGTAAGACTATGATGACATCCAGAGTGACGAATAATACGTCATATTGTTTTCCTTACGTCAGGTGAAGATTTAAATAACGTCATGGTACATTCTGTGTGACATCACATCTTAGAACCAACCAAGGTTTGTGAATAACTAAACAAGAAAAAATGTGTTCCTATGTTCACATCACCACTGCAATAAAACCAGTTTCATTTGCTTTAAGTAAGACCCATGAAATCGGCTTCGAAAGGATTCAAGATGAATTAAACATAACAAGATGACTTGAACCATTCCAATTGTATTTACAGACCCCTACACTCACAGCTGAAAATCATTACACTCCCAGCTGAAAATCATTATTACTCACAGCTGAAAATCATTATTACTCCCAGCTGAAAATCATTATACTCCCAGCTGAAAATCATTATACTCCCAGCTGAAAATCATTATACTCCCAGCTGAAAATCATTATACTCCCAGCTGAAAATCATTATATTCCCAGCTGAAAATCATTATACTCCCAGCTGAAGATCATTATACTCCCAGCTAAAAATCATCATTACTCACAGCTGAAAATCATTATTACTCACAGCTAAAAATCATTATACTCACAGCTGAAGATCATTATTACTCACAGCTGAAAATCATTATACTCACAGCTGAGAATTATTATTACTCACAGCTGAAAATCATTATACTCACAGCTGAAAATCATTACACTCACAGCTAAAAATCATTATACTCACATCTGAAAATCATTACCACTCACAGCTGAAAATCATTATTACTCACAGCTGAAAATCATTATACTCACAGCTGAAAATCATTATACTCACAGCTGAAAATCATTACACTCACAGCTAAAAATCATTATACTCACATCTGAAAATCATTACCACTCACAGCTGAAAATCATTATTACTCACAGCTGAAAATCATTATTACTCACAGCTGAAAATCATTATACTCACAGCTGAAAATCATTATACTCACAGCTGAAAATCACTACACTCACAGCTGAAAATCATTACACTCACAGCTGAAAATCATTATACTCACAGCTGAAAATCATTATACTCACAGCTGAAAATCATTAGTTTCAAAGATATTATTTTCGTGGCGATGTTGTGACTGGTAGTTAACTGTTATTAACACCTGGAAAGAAGAGAGCTAGGAGTTTAGACTATAGTTTGGCGATACGCAACAACCAACAAGGTGTTCATGACGGTTTCCTATCCTATCCCGTAACTCGGAGGTCGTAGGGGCACCACCGATGATCGTTTATCCAGCGTACTCCATCTTTTCCTGTCCTTAGCAACCCTGATTGTTTCGCTCAGTTCCAAACCAGTCCAATTTTGAATGTTGTCCTCCAACCTTTTTCGGTCTCCCTCTTTTTCTACCTCATTGCACTGTGCCTTGCAGGATGGTATTTGCAAGACCCGATGATGACCATTTACTCCTACGGGATCGGTCGTCGCCAAGACGGTTTAGAAATCCTTTAAAGACGCCATGATGCGTCACTACCTCAACTATCTGCGAGCAAAATCTTGCTAAATCGGTGCCACCAATTCTGAGATACAAAGCAAGACGTTTTAATGATGACAAATGGACTTCAGCGACCTTGACTTTTGACAAAGAGTGAAGGTGAAGGACACACAGGGCTAAATGGTGGTGAAGGTACCTACAAGCAGCCATTGTTGGGATAACGCAGACGACTGTGTTTTCAACAAAGAAGTGAAATCGGAGCAAACTGACTGACAAATGGTCTGCCACTGGATGATTGGCCATCCACGTACACAGATCTACCTGTATGACAAATAGTCTGCCACTGTCTACCTGTATGACAAATGGTCTGCCACTGGATGATTGGCCATCCACTTACACAGATCTACCTGTATGACAAATGGTCTGCCACTGGATGATTGGACATCCACTTACACAGATCTACCTGTATGACAAATGGTCTGCCTCTGGATGATTGGCCATCCACTTACACAGGTCTACCTGTATGACAAATGGTCTGCCTCTGGATGATTGGCCATCCACTTACACAGGTCTACCTGTATGACAAATGGTCTGCCTCTGGATGATTGGCCATCCCTACAAGGTCCTCCATCCACTTACACAGATCTACCTGTATGACAAATGGTCTGGCACTGGATGATTGGACATCCACTTACACAGATCTACGTGTATGACAAATGATAATCAACATCGGTTCAGCCGGGTTTAAGATTGAGAGTAAAACGATTTTAGTGAATTCCACTGTGAGCGACGTTCAGGAAAAAGGAGTTGGAAAGATATAAAGAAAGATAGAAGAATAGAAGAAGAAGAAGAAGAAGAAGAAGAAGAAGAAGAAGAAGAAGAAGAAGAAGAAGAAGAAGAAGAAGAAGAAGAAGAAGAAGAAGAAGAAAAGAACAACAAGAAGAAGAAGAAGAAGAAGAAGAAGAAGAAGAAGAAGAAGAAGAAGAAGAAGAAGAAGATGAAGAAGAAAAAAAAGAAGAAAAAGAAGAAGAAAAGAAGATAAAAAGAGGAAAAAGAAGAAAGAAGAAGAAGAAGAAAAAAAAAGAAGAAGAAGACGATGAAGAAGAAAAGAAGAAGAAGAAGAAGAAGAAGAAGAAGAAGAAGAAGAAGAAGAAGAAGACGATGATGAAGAAGAAGAAGAAGAAGAAGAAGAAGAAGAAGAAGAAGAAGAAGAAGAAGAAGAAGAAGAAGAAGAAGATGAAGAAGAAGAAAAAGAAGAAGAAAAAGAAGAAAAGAAGATAAAGAAGAAGAAGAAAAAGAAGAAGAAGCAGAAAGAGAAGAAGAAGAAAAGAAGAAAAGAAGATGAAGAAGAAGAAAAGAAGAAGAAGAAGAAGAAGAAGAAGAAAAGAAGAAGATGATGAAAAGAAGAAGAAGAAGAAGAAAGAGAAGAAGAAAAAGAAGAAGAAAGAGATGAAGAAGAAGAATGAAAAGAAAAAGAAGAAAAAGAAAAAGAAGAAGAAGAAAGAGAAGAAGAAGAAAAAGAAGAAGAAGAAGAAGAAGAAGAAGAAAAAAAAAAGAAAGAGAAGAAGAAGAAAAAGAAGAAGAAAAATAAAAAGAAGAAAAGAAGATGAAGAAGAAGAAAAAGAAGAAGAAGAAGAAAGGGAAGAAGAAGAGAAGAAGAAGAAGAAGAAGAAGAAGAAGAAGAAGAAGAAGAAGAAGAAGAAGAAGAAGAAGAAAGAAGAAGAAGAAGAAGAAGAAGAAAAAGAAGAAGAAGAAGAAGAAGAAGAAGAAGAAGAAGAAGAAGAAGAAGAAGAAGAAGAAGAAGAAGAAGAAAAGAAGAAGAAAGAGAAGAAAAAAAAGAAGGGGAAGAAAGAGAAGAAGAACAAGAAGAAGAAGACGAAGAAGAAGAAGAGGAATGAGGAAAAGGAAGAAATAAATGAAGAAAGAAAAGAAAATTAAAAAAAACATGAAGAAAGAGTGAAAGAAACAAAGTAAAGAATAAGAACAATAAAAGAGAACTAAGAAAGAAATTAAAAATAAGAAGAAAAAAAAGAGAAATAAGACCACTACCACCACCACCACCAACACCAACAATAACAAACAAGACAATAGCAAATCTTATAGGTCTAAAATCGGAAGTCATTTATCCGCCATTGATGTTACGGAAGTGACGTATAGGTATTGCTGACAACATGTCACTGACCAATGACTACAGCCTTTTTACTTGATTGACAGCTTCCTAACCAATCAGAAGATGCACAGCCCAAGTAAGTACCACCCTTTCTGCTTGATTAATGTTAGAACGTACGGGAAACTAAGATAAAGACACACATCCTATCCTATCCTATCCTATCCTATCCTATAACTCGGAGGTCGTAGGGGCACCACAGATGATCGTTTAACCAGCATACTCCATCTTTCCCTGTCCTCAGCAGCCCTGATGGCTTCGCTCAGTGTCAAACCAGTCCATTCTCTAATGTTGTCCTCCCACCTCTTTTTCGGTCTCCCTCTTCTTCTACCTCCTTGTACTGTGCCTTGCAGGATGGTCTTTGGAAGACCTGGTGATCTGGTGACGTGGCCATACCATCGGAGTTTACGTTTAAGACACACAAGCAAATCAAACATGAAATAAAACAAAAGTAAAAGTATATACATAAGAGACCGATCTGTCCTCAACAATATTTCTGTTTGTCAAATTTACTGCATCATTCATTTGAACGATTTCTTTAGTATAAAAAGCAAAAGTAACAAATATTATCTACCTCATTTGTGTTTTTCCGCGTATAAAATGTATTGCAACATTTTTCCAGCATCTAAATCATCAAAGCATAGCAAGCAATCCACCTACTTCGTTTCTCCGTATATAAAATTTATTGCAACATTTTTTTTCTCTCCGGTCAGCAAATGAATCATTATAGCATAGCAATCTATCCTTACACTTTTGTTTCTCAGTATATAAAATGCATTGCAACATTTTCTCCAACATACATCATCGAACAACCTACACAAAAGGAGCCGCGGACAATCCGTCGCAATCAATATATCTCCGTATATAAAATTTATTGCAACATCCTGCAAGCGTAGCGAATGAGGGAGGGTAAAATGAACGTAAATGGCAGTAATAAGAGCACGTGCATCAATGCAGCGAATCAGCAAACTGCTGGCAGAACTCTTGATGACGTGTCCGCCTATGAATACAACCCAATCACAACGATCAATGCATTATTTGATAACGTGGGGACTCGCACTTTCTTTCTCTCCCAGCTACGTTGGCCATGCGTTGTCTAAAGATACTCTGCGCGAGGTAGTAATCCTTTGCGAGTTTGTTAGTCAGGCCCCTGATGACTTCAGACCATCCTGCAAGGCACAGTGCAAGGAGGTAGAAGAAGAGGGAGACCGAAAAAGAGGTGGGAGGACAACATTCGAGAATGGACTGGTTTGACACTGAGCGAAACATGTATAATTTTGGGAATGATTTCTACAATTGGGTCAAAACTTTTTATAGTAATATTAAATCAACTCATATTGTAAATGGTAGATCAACCCCATGGTTTTCTGTTGAACGTGGTTGTAGTCAGGGAGATCTGCTGTCGCCTTATTTGTTCATTCTAAGCATCGAAATTTTGGGTATAATGATTAGACGAAACAAAAACATCAGAGGTATCTTAATAAATGAAGAGGAAAACAAAATGTTGCAGTATGCTGATGACACTAATTTAACACTTGAGGGTGACAGTGAATCTTTCTGTGAAGCTATTTTTACCATTAATAAGTTTAGCAAATTTTCTGGACTTATTTTAAATGCTGATAAATCTAGCGCAATATGGCTTGGTAGCCAAAAACATTCTGCAGTTGTATATATGCCTCATTTGCAAATGAAGTGGAATCCTGAACATTTTAAAATTCTTGGAATCTGTTTTTCTAATGATTTAAAAATTTGTGTACAATTAAATTTTGATGAAAAGTTTATGGAAATAAAGTCTTTATACAAAATCTGGCTCAAGAGATAAATTACACCTATCGGTAGAGTCACTGTTCTAAAATCTTTAATATTATCTAAGCTTGTGCATTTGTGGTTACTGTTACCCAATCCACCAGATAATATTGTTGATGCAATTCAGAAAACTGTTTTTCAATTTGTTTGTAACATGAAACCTGATAAAATTAGCAGGAAAGTCTCAACTAAAAGCATTAGTGAAGGTGGTATTGGAATTCCAGACATTAGAAAGTTTATGAACGCATTAAAATTAACCTGGATACGTAAACTCTTAACTGGCAATAAAAAATGAAAGCATATTTTAACGTCTGGTGATACTTTTATTTCATTGCTGGATAAAGTGGGCCCTGCAGTCTGTAATTTTGTTAATGTTAATGATTTCTGGTGTAATGTATTTAATGCGTATTTTGATTTTGGTAAACAAATTCAGGTGGAAAATGAGGAAGAGTTGATTTCCGAACCACTTATGTGCAATGGCAAGATTTTGATTGTTAATAGACCTTTTTGCTGTAGAAAGTGTATCAAAAAAGGAGTATATCACATAGCACACCTACTTCAAGAAGATGGACATTTTTTAACAGTTGAAGCTTTTAAGACTAAATATAACATTGACACTGATTTTGTAACATACAGTGGGTGTGTACAGGCCATCAAAAAGTACTTAAATGAATCTGATGTTAAGATTAATAATAATAATTTTTTGGTTAAATTTGAGTGCTGCAAAGCCCAGCGAACCTGTGTTCCGTATTTAAAGGAGCAAAATTGCTGTATGACATTCTTACAAAACCTAATATTTTACCAAATTGTTGTACAAAATGGGATGTTAGGGTTACACGAAATGTGTACTGGACATTCATTTTTCAAAAAATTGCACAAATAAAAGATGTTAAGTTAAAATGGCTATAGATACGAATTGTACACAGGATTCTTGGCACGAATATTGTATGTCAGAGCATGGGCCTTGAAAATGATAATCTCTGCTCATTTTGTAAGAGAGAAAAGGAAAATATTCAACATATCTTTTGGAGTTGCGAATGCATCTCTAGTTTCTGGTTAGGTTTACAAAGACTCTTAAACACGTGTGAACATGTCAGTAACTTGTCATTTAATGAACACTTGGTTTTGTTTGGATGTGAAAAAATTGCAAAACAGACGCAATATTTGAATTAATTTTGTTACTTGCAAAATCATATGGATGCCTTTATCAACCTGCTTAAGAACAAGTATGAAATAGAAAAAAATAATGCTAATATCAAAATGAAATGCAATAGATTTATTGATCAGTGGCTAATGTATAAAAAAGTGATTTTATAAGTGTACACCTTTATTTATTTATTTTATTATTACTTTTTTTAATTATTATTGTTTGAAAAATGCTTTGTGTGTTTCTGTGTGTGCTGTTAGTATGTAAATTTATTGAAATAAACAACAATATTGAAAAAAAAGAAACAATCAGGGTTGCTGAGGACAGGGACAGATGGAGTACGATGGTTAAACGATCATCTGTGGTGCCCCAACGACCTCCGAGTTACGGGATAGGATAGGATAGGATAGTCACAGTTTATAGCGTCCAGCGGACTGAAAAGAGCCGAATCAGGACCACAACTTAGTTGAAAGAGAACTCACCCTTAATCCGTATAAAATATCTGCTGAAACAACACTAAATAATGGTAACATTGAAGGTATTCCACCAACTGGCAAACTTTACAATAAAGTCATTTTATGAAGGGGACGCTGAGGCTATACTTTAATTTATCAAGCCCTCATTTACAAAAACAAAATAGAATATAAACATCATAACTATAAAATGCCTACATTGCTAAATAATAATACCATACAAAGCCCTAGTGACCATTTGGCAGAAAGTGTCCAATATCTAACCAGTCTAACCCAACAGACCTCATACATAAATGAGGAATTTGGGGAGAGTTTTAAAGGAAAAAGGTAGGTGACAGATCTAGCAAAGAAGAGTTGGGGTGAAGCCTCAGCCGTCCCCTGCGTGGGATGTCTTTATTGTAAAGTGACTGGCTGGTGGAGAGCTTTCGGTTTTACCACTAGGGTTGTTTCAGCAGATCTTTTATGCGGATCGGGGGTTGTCCGGTCCTGATTTGGCTCGGAAGAGTCCGCTGGACCTAAAGCAATAATAATGTAATGTAATGTAGCAAGGAAGATTGATAGAACTGATTCTAGGAGGGAGAAAGAACACACGAGAAGGACAGAAACAGTGGGAATTTCAAGAGACGTTATCTAGCTCGGTGGTAGTACTATATTAAGATATTTCGCCGCTGTGGGGCTGTGGGGCTGTGGGGCTGTTGCTAAGGTTATACAGGCAGTTGGCCCGTAAGCGACGCTGTAGTCACTGCATCATTCCAGTTTCTCTCTACACTCTATTGTGATTACGTCACTCAATTTGCTCAAGTTTGGCTTCATGTTGAAGGCTTTAGGTAAAGTCAAGTTTGGCTTCATGTTGAAGGCTTTAGGTAAAGTCAAGTTTGGCTTCATGTTGAAGGCTTTAGGTAAAGTCAAGTTTGGCTTCATGTTGAAGGCTTTAGGTAAAGTCAAGTTTGGCTTCATGTTGAAGGCTTTAGGTAAAGTCAAGTTTGGCTTCATGTTGAAGGCTTTAGGTAAAGTCAAGTTTGGCTTCATGTTGAAGGCTTTAGGTAAAGTCAAGTTTGGCTTCATGTTGAAGGCTTTAGGTAAAGTCAAAGTGCAATGACTGGGTACCTGGATCTTCATGTTGAAGGCTTTAGGTAAAGTCAAGTTTGGCTTCATGTTGAAGGCTTTAGGTAAAGTCAAGTTTGGCTTCATGTTGAAGGCTTTAGGTAAAGTCAAGTTTGGCTTCATGTTGAAGGCTTTAGGTAAAGTCAAGTTTGGCTTCATGTTGAAGGCTTTAGGTAAAGTCAAAGTGCAATGACTGGGTACCTGGATCTTCATGTTGAAGGCTTTAGGTAAAGTCAAGTTTGGCTTCATGTTGAAGGCTTTAGGTAAAGTCAAGTTTGGCTTCATGTTGAAGGCTTTAGGTAAAGTCAAGTTTGGCTTCATGTTGAAGGCTTTAGGTAAAGTCAAAGTGCAATGACTGGGTACCTGGATCTTCATGTTGAAGGCTTTAGGTAAAGTCAAGTTTGGCTTCATGTTGAAGGCTTTAGGTAAAGTCAAAGTGCAATGACTGGGTACCTGGATCTTCATGTTGAAGGCTTTAGGTAAAGTCAAGTTTGGCTTCATGTTGAAGGCTTTAGGTAAAGTCCAAAGTGCAATGACTGGGTACCTGGAGCTGTTTAAAACCAGGAGAAGGTCAAAAGGAGGGAGGAGAGAGGAGAGGGGATAGACACCTGTCCTCGTTAAGCTGGACTAGAGAGAAGAGAGCCCCTCCCTAACGACAGAAGGGTTACGGGAACACATTTGTGTAGCTAACTAGCAGGAAAGACAAGATAGGCAACGTCCATACCTCGCCTTCGTACCAAGCCCAAATCTAGCTGTGAGAAACGCTTCCTTTGAAGTCAAAGAGAGAGAGAGAGAGAGAGAGAGAGAGAGAGAGAGAGAGAGAGAGAGAGAGAGAGAGAGAGAGAGAGAGAGTAGAAGCGTCAGTATTAGCGAAAAGATATAAATAGCCTGACATAAACGTGGGTGGCTTGCAAGCACAACTGATAGCGAGCTGGTTTACAATGCCGAAATTCGCGTACACCGAGGGTATTCTCCGGGTACTACGGTTTCCTGCCTCCTTTATTAATGGTATTGGAGGCAGTCAATGTTAATTTCAACAACCCAAAAAAATGATTTCTCTTCAACCTCTAACAGCGATCTCTTCAGATCGCCGCGCTTTCAGTTCGAGTGAAGAAGATGCGCGTAATAACATCTTGCATTATTATTATTATTATTATTATTATTATTATTATTATTATTATTATTATTATTATTATTATTATTATTATTATTATTATTGCACAAGAATGGGAGGCGAATGGTCAAGCTTGGGAAAGATTGTTCTCCTTCAGGCTGACAAAGGAATGTATTCCCTTGTTGTTAGTCAGGCCTAGGGTGGGTCCTGCTGTGCGGTATCTGTGGGTGTGTTACTTAGTTAGTTGGTTAGTTAGTTATTCATTGTTTACTTGGTCCAGTGGACTGCAAAGAGCCGAATCAGGACCACAAAATCAGGACCACAACTTGGTTGAAAGATGACTCCCCCTAAACCGTATAAAACATCTGCTGAAACAACCCCAGTGGTAACACTGAAGGCACTCCACCAGCCGGTCACTTTACAATAAAGGCATCCCACGCAGAAGACGCTGAGGCTTTAATCTAATTTATCGAACCCCCGTTTACAAAACCAAAATTAAATATAAACATCATTATAAAATATCAACAACACACATACATAGAGCATGCCTACATTGCTTAATAATATCATAGGAAGCCTCAGTGACCATTTAGCAGAAAGCGTCTAATATTCCCAATCTGACTCAACATACCCCATACGCAAGTGAGGAGTTTTGGAAGAATTTTCAAGAAAAAAGATAGGTGACTGGCCTAGCGAAGAAGAAGATAGTTTAGTAGATTGATGAACGCAGTGGGAATGAGAAAGAACAAAGAAGAAGAAAGTGGGGATACTATTTATACAGAAACCCCCGCTACCCTCACGCGGGGGTCGTGGGTGTGTGCTGGAACCCTTGGAGTATGCAGGACAAGGCGATTCGACATACTTGCAAGGCCAACAATTTGTATATCCCTCTTACGAGGAGGCTCAACGTTACACGTCTCTTCCTTGTTGCTGTGCCTTCTATACACGCGTTCGCAGCAGAGTGTTTTTTGTTTAAATAAAATGAACAGTTCTGGTCTGAGCCATCGCTCACTACTACGGCCCAGTCAGTCTCCATTCACTGGTTTTGCAGTGAATGACTGTCCTAGCAGTGGCCACAGTCAGTCTCCATTCACTGGTTTTGCAGTGAATGACTGCCCTAGCAGTGGCTACAGTCAGTGTCCATTCACTGGTTTTGCAGTGAATGACTGCCCTAGCAGTGGCCCCAGTCAGTCTCCATTCACTGGTTTTGCAGTGAATGACTGCCCTAGCAGTGGCCCCAGTCAGTCTCCATTCACTGATTTTGCAGTGAATGACTGCCCTAGCAGTGGCCCCAGTCAGTCTCCATTCACTGGTTTTGCAGTGAATGACTGTCCTAGCAGTGGCCACAGTCAGTCTCCATTCACTGGTTTTGCAGTGAATGACTGTCCTAGCAGTGGCCACAGTCAGTCTCCATTCACTGGTTTTGCAGTGAATGGCTGTCCTAGCAGTGGCCACAGTCAGTCTCCATTCACTGGTTTTGCAGTGAATGGCTGTCCTAGCAGTGGCCACAGTCAGTCTCCATTCACTGGTTTTGCAGTGAATGGCTGTCCTAGCAGTGGCCACAGTCAGTCTCCATTCACTGGTGTTGCAGTGAATGGCTGTCCTAGCAGTGGCCACAGTCAGTCTCCATTCACTGGTTTTGCAGTGAATGGCTGTCCTAGCAGTGGCCACAGTCAGTCTCCATTCACTGGTTTTGCAGTGAATGACTGTCCTAGCAGTGTCCACAGTCCAGCATCATTCTGCCTTTATCGCAGCGCCATTTCGTAGCCGATAGGTGTAGTTGACTTCCGGGTCTCCAAGCTACAGCGATGAGAACATGGCCCTAACCCTAACTGTTTTGTTCATGGGAGTAGCCAACGGTCAGGAGTCAAATATCCCGCTAGGCTACACTATTATTATAAGTAGTAGTAGTAGTAGTAGTAGGGCCTAGTAGTAGTAGTAGTAGTAGTAGTATCCTGATTGACTCACCCTCCGACTGATGACGGATGCCGGTGGGGTGCCGTCCATGGCTTGACATATAAATAGTCTGTACATTTATATCTGAGTATCTAATTATTTTTATATAATTATTTTGGCATTAGTTTGTACACTATGTTTTTGATAATATTTTATTTCTGCAATAGTGAGGAGAGGCGGGTCTTATCTTTTTTATCCGATCATTGTATTAATTAACCATTGTTAGATGTAACAAATTTTTTAGTTATATTTTAAATCTGTATGGTGAATCTTATTATTATTTAATATGCCATTGTATTAATATTTGTTTGCTTGTTTGTTTATTTTGCATGTGTAGTGTATTGCATATGTTGTTGTTCTCTTGTATGCCTTTGTGAGTACGGTTGGTGTGAATGCTTGCATACTCTGTTTTATTGTTTATGTTTGTTCTAAAGATATATCCTATGTTAAGAGCGGTGAGCCCAGCCCTGAGCTGGGGTATCGCGCTATATAAGCCTACTTTATTATTATTATTATTATTATTATTAGTAGCAGTAGTAGTAGCAGTAGTAGTCACTGCATCATTCTAGTTTTTTTCTGCCCTCTATTGTGATTACGTTTGGCTTCATGTTGAAGGCTTTAGGTAAAGTCCAATTGCAAACCCATTGCAACCAAATCCCTCCAGTACTTCGAGAGAAAATGCGATCAGAAATCATCATAAACAACAATGACAACAACAACAACAAATGACGCTGTGTCCAAGATAACACCACCCCACATGCATATATTTGTGTCATATGGTAGGCAACAACTGTATGTGCTAACTCCATATACAGTTTCAAAGAAATACCATTATTAGTTTCAGAGAAAATGGCATACGAAGGGGGTCGAACGGACATGAAGAGCCGCAAACAATAGTTCCCTCCCCAGCTATAGGTCGGGATCAACTAACAATATACGCGCCTCCCTCTTCCCTCTTCTCTCCCTCCCTCCTCTTCCCCCAATCACTAATCAGGTCCAAAGCGCGGCGATCTGTGCCAACATACACGCTCACATGTTTCACTCACCGTCATATACACACAACAAATGGACACTCCTACATCACTCAAATAAGAGGTGTAAAGGCAGGGACATCTCATACCTCACTCTTTCTCTCTGTTACACTCGTTGTTGTTTTGTTATCAGTTGATTCAGCCCCGATGCTTGAAACCTGATAAAGTGTAACTCAGATTCGTTTATCCACGCAGCCTGCTCACTCAGCAACAAGGCAAAGTCGTCGTATGTAGTTTTCCAACTTTATTCAGCGAACATCAACAACTGCATACAATCACTTTTTCCACTCTTAACTTTTCACTTTCAACTCTACAATTCAATCTACTATCAACCACCTTTTGAAACGGTGCGGCACTATATATATAGTCTCGCTACACTCTAGAAAAGGCGAGAATACCCCGCATCACACACCACAACCAATCAGAACAAATTTCATCATCACTGTCTCACGTCATACAACCTTATTTGGGATAGAAGCTTCTTTAGTTACCACTAGAATTATCCATACGCTTCGATCGATAGTAAACAACCAACTCTAGAAAATTCTCAAATAATATCGACCAACTAATATTACCAACGTTATACAAAGCTTCTTCTAACAACAACGCAAAATCAAATCAAGGATAAATACACTCTGTTATTGCATGCTTAGCAAAACAAAACGATCGCATCTATTGTGCGCGTCACACACAAACTATCGTACGCGTTTCAACGTAACACTCTCCCTTTCTGTCCACAGTCGTGTCCAGCTTGTCCAGCGAGATTATCTGGAGATATCAGAACCTTATAACAACATCCGCAAAATAAGGAAAAAGGACAATAAAATGATAAACACATCTTTTGTAATGCTCTCAAGACCGAGCTTAATGCCAAACGTTGTATGCTGTTCTCTATTCGCCCCTCACTCTTCCCTTCCCACCCCCCCATTCCTCCACCCTCTCCACGTCTACCCCCCCCCACCACCCCATCTTAAACCGTTCATCTTTGTCTTGCTATAAAATCAAAGTCCCTGGGTCAAAGCATAGCAAAGATCTATGTTATTGAAAGGCCAGGCAGTCTTCTACACAAATGACACGAGGAGCATGATCAGCAGTGTTAGGAAACGTTCTCTCTTCCCACAACAAATGTCAACGCAGGACGGACGTCGCTGGTGAAAGTCTTCTGAGAGGGGATCGGCAACTTCTGATTCGAACCTACAGAAATACAAGCTACGCAACAATGCAGCTCATCGTGTCTCATCTAATGAGAAACATCTTCTTTCCTTCAAGCTGTCCTATCCTATCCTGTCCTATCATAACCCGTAACTCGAAGGTCGTATGATGATCGTTTAACAAGCGTACTCCGTCTTTCTCTGTCCTCAGCAACCTTCATGGCTTCGCTCAGTGTCAAGCCAGTCCATTCTCCAATGTTGTCCTCCCACCTCTGTTTCTGTCTTCCTTTTCTTCTGCCTCCTTGCGCCGTGCCTTGCAGGGTGGTATTTGCAAGGCCTGATGCTCTGGTGATGTGGCCATGCCATCGGAGTTTCCGTTTCTTCACCTCTGTGAGCATGTTATCGTGTTGTCCGATGGCTTTTGTGATGGTCTATCGGATTTTGCTGTTGGTAAGGTGCTGGGTATAGGAAATGCCCAAAAGTCTTCCGTAGCACCTCATCTCCATGCTTTGTATTCTTCGCTGTAGATCTGCTGTAAGGGTCCATGTTTCGCAAGCTATCCTGAAGATTTAGAGCCATTTTCCTCTGCGTGCAGATTTCCTACAATTACTTCTGCGCCGTATTTATTTGATATTGGACACGAGCCATAAACCATCTCAGCGCACAATGTATGTCAGATAATAAATGTCAAAGGTCAAACCAGCAGTCATACACTTTGTCCTCAAGTAAACAATGGTCCTCCCATGTACAGTGGAGAAAAATATTTTAGAAAGAGTGTCAGCTTTGACGGCAAATATTCATTGTGAACACAGAGTCGTCAGTTCATTTTCTACAACTAAAGGCAATACATAAAGAACTCAACTTTAGCGAGATAGAAAGCGTTGCACAGTCAGCGGGTCAAGCAAAAGGCAGGGGGAGAGAAACAGCTGTACCAAATACCCTTGATGTCCCAATGCCGCTGTCTTTGCCTCAAATAGTCTTTGGCTGTCTGCGCACTTAATATGTCTGTGGAGGGGTGATAGCGCGCCTTAACTCTCTGTAGAAGTCAACGTCGTCACGGAGACACGTTTAAACACAGAAGCGATTTAGAGAGAGAGAGAGAGAGAGAGAGAGAGAGAGAGAGAGAGAGACAGAGAGAGAGAGAGAGAGAGAGAGAGAGAGAGTTGAACCGAAATGGAAAAAGTTAGACTGAGACATACACAGACAGACATAGAAAGAGAGAGACGGGTAGACAGAGACAGAGAGAAAGAGGGAGAGAGAGAGACAGTCTGAGAATCACACAGTCACAGAGACATGCCAGAGATAGAGACATAGACAAGAGACATAGAGAGAAAGAGAGACAGAGAGAGACAGAGAAATAAAGAGACAGGCAAAGCGATAGAGCCAAACAGACTGTGACAAAGACAGAAAGACAGAGTCACAGAGAACTGTGAGGGAGAGAGAGAGAGAGAGAGAGAGATAGATAGAGAGAGAGAGGGAGGGAGAGAGAGAGAACTTAGCAGATGTTCCACGATCTTTTCTCTCCATTGACTTAAGTCATTAAATGCTTGGCCGTCGTCTGAAGTGCGCGATAACACCTTAACTACCTTTGAAGTCACTGTTGTCAAGAACAACACGAGAACAGTAAAGCAAGATGAGGGGGAAAGAGAGAGGGAGAGAGAGAGAGAGAGAGAGAGAGAGAGAGAGATGAGTGAAAATAAGAGAGAGGGAGAGAAAGGGACAGATAGGGAGAGGACTTGATAGCATCCTGTGTTATAACAATAATAATAATAATAATAATAATAATAATAATAATAATAATAATAATAATAATAATAATAATAATAATTATTATTATTATTATTATTATTATTATTATTATTATTATTATTAATATTACTATAAGAGTTAGAAAAAGAGGTGGGAGGACAACATTCGAGAAATGGACTGGCTTGAAACTGAGCGAAACCACGAGGGTTGCTGAGGACGGAGAAAGATGGAGTACGCTGGTTAAACGATCATCTGTGATACGCCAACGGGATAGGATAGAATAGGATATGATATGATATGATATGATATGATGATGATGATAATGATGATGCTGATGATGATGATGATGATGATGAATATTATTATTATTATTATTATTATTATTATTATTATTATTATTATTATTATTATTATTATTATTATTATTATTATTGTAGGCGAGCTGGGAACTTGACTGCCTGGTCCTGATGTGGCTCGGAAGAGTCCGCTGGACCTAAAGCAATAATCATGTAATGTAATTTGACTCCCGACTCTCGGCCAGGACCGTGAGAACCCGGCCCATCCCGAACTGCTTCTGCAGGTACATAAAGATGTGTTGCCTCTCAGGGCTGGAAGCGTATTGAGAGCACAACTAATTGTCGGCTACTATTGCCACCACACTCTCTGCAGATCACTGCCACAAAGATGCATAGATTGCCAACATGAAGAATGTTTACTTTTACAATATAAAAGACGAGGGAGGGTGGGGGGGAGGGGGAAAGGGGGTAGAAACGAAGATGAAAGAAGAAGGTTTACGTTGATACAACACACCCTACTCTCACCAAGAATGACAAAGACGCAATCTTGAACCCGCGCGCTTCATTCAGAATTAGGGTCAAAGATCACCCGGCTAAGGTAGTTGGCGTACCGTTAAACAGGGGCAAATCACTCCCTGTCAGAACAAATAGAAAATCAAACGTTGGCGGCTGGTTTAAGCAACGAAAGCCCCCGTTGAACACCGTTTAAGACAAGGTTAGGGTAGGATAGGATAGGTTAGGATAGGTTAGGATAGGATAGGTTAGGTTGGGATAGAATAGGATAGGATAGGATAGGATATGATAGGATAGGATAGAACTATAGCAACAATGCGAAGTTTAGGTTAAGCTCATTTTCCACAAACAGTAAACAAAGCATTCGAATTCAAGCCCTGTTATCGGATTAGGGTGAATGACAGCTACTTCAGGACCACTCTATGTGTCCACATCTTGACGTGTCCCTATAATTAATCAATAGTTGATTCAGCCCCGATGCTTGAATCTTAATATGTGTAACTCGAATTCGTTTATCCGCGCAGTCTGTTCACTCAGCAACAAGGCAGGAGTCGTCGTATAAAGTTTTCCAACTTTATTCAGCAAACATCAACAACTGCACACAAGATCGCTTTCCGAAAATCACTTCAAAAATCATCCAAAATCACGCACACAAACAGACATTGCATTACTTATATAGCCTTTCTGGAATCGAGAAAAAATTCGAACATTCCAGAATGACGCAACAACACTCGATAAAAATAAAACTCTTTGCCGGAACTACGCACGGTCTTACATCATTGAACCTTCTTTAGTTTAGAGAAATCGCTTAGCTATTACCAGACCTTTCTGGAAGCTTCGGTCGATAGTAAACAAGTACTTCCAGAAAATTCTCAACAATGTTGATAGAGGAAAATTGTCAATATTATACAAAGCTTCGTTTAGCAACAGCTCAAAATCAAATCAAAGGTAAATACACGCTATCATTGCATGCTTTGCAAAAGAAAATGATTGGATCTATCGTGCGCGTCTCAAGTGTAACAGCTATAAATGCATCATCGAATTTACGGTGGCACATATAGCTATAATGACGCATCGGTAATTTCACTCTAAGCCGAAGGCACTGCTTTCTGTCGCCCTTACTCGGGTTTACCCTAAACTTGGCATTGGTATTACATAGAACTTGGCATTGGTATTACATAAAACTTGGCATTGGTAGGACATAAAACTTGGCATTGGTAGGACATACAACTTGGCATTGGTAGGACATAAAACTTGGCATTGGTATTACATAAAAACAAAGATCCGTTGAGTTGTCGCTCGGACCAACCACTAATGTTAAAATGTTCCTTTTCCACTCTGATATGGAGTAATTTCCCTTTTTTTTAACGGTACCCCAATACCATAGCCGTGTGACCTTTGACCCTTTTTTCTGAATGAAACACCCAGCTCCAAGAGTGCCTCTTTGGTGTGTGAGGCAGGGTTAGGGTTAGGGTTAGGCCTATAGTATCCACCTAAATCCAGACATCTAACCGAGCAACTCTTTCTACGGGCTTTGCCTCTTACTAGCTTAGATGAATGCTATTTTTAACTCAAGAAGGGTCGCTAGCAGTTGCTATTAATAGGACAAAACCAAGGGAATGTATTCATTTAAACAAACTATACTTTCGAAAGAGTTACTTATCGTTGTAAGCTTTTTTTTCAGTGGGCAACATTCATTGTGAATATTAAACGTATCTGTGGAGGGAATGTGGTCAAAGTGGATCCCGTTAAGGCAGAGGAATTGAGTTTAAAGGTCCGTGCACTACGCCCAACGATACGGGAGTTAAAGAATGCCGAAGGTGTAGAAGTGTCTTAAGGAGGGCAAGCGTAATTAGTCAACAAAAAGGCCCTTAACTTGAACCCTTTCGTTGTCGGCCATGTTTTAAGCAATAGAGAGTAGAGACGTGCTGGTGCATATCTCCATGCTTCGGTTCAGTTCGTGTACGTACAATCTACCCATTTCATTTACGATTTTAGAAATTCCGGTTGTTGGTCAGCGGGACGGATGGTCGTTCCGAATTGTAAGTGTTTGGCGAGGTTGAAGCCAATTTGGAAAGACAGGACCATCAGTCTACATTCCAAGGTAAGGCTACTGCGCTCCATTTTCATATTCATCTTCCTATATGCTTGCGAAACAAGGATCCTCATAGCAGTTCTCCAACGAAGAATACAAAGCATGGAGATGAGGTGCTACAGAAGACTTCTGGGCATTTCCTATACCCAGCACATCACCAACGAAGAAGTCCGACAGACCATCACACAAGCCATTGGACAACACGATGACCTGCTCACAGTGGTAAAAAAACGGAAACCCCGAAGGTATAGCCACGTCACCAGATCATCAGGTCTTGCAAAGACCATCCTGTAAGGCACAGTGCAAGGAGGTAGAAGAAGAGGGAGACCGAAAAAGAGGTGGGAGGACAACATTCGAGAATGGACTGGTTTGACACTGAGCGAAACAATCAGGGTTGCTGAGGACAGGGAAAGATGGAGTAGTCAAGTCAAGTCAATATATTCTTTATTCCATCAAAGAGGAAAATTTGTTTTGCCACCAGGATACGCACTGTATAAAAACACATATGCCCACCACATACTCATCGTCATCCTATCATAACTTACAACCACAAAACCATATCACATGTGTACTAATACACTAATACAGTTTAGCACAAATTAAAATAACACTATTCAATTTCTACAGCTATCATAACTAAGAGACAAAGTTAATAAATTGTATTAATACTACATATATATTATTGATATACACATACACACATACACATACACACATATACACGCACACACACACACACCCATATATAAACATACCCACCCACATACACCTATACATACACATATATACACACATACACGCACACCCACCCAAATACACACACATACACCACACACACGTACAAATATGCATATACATATAATTATGCAAGTTAGCAGCACAGTACATTGACAATTTAATTAGCGTAGACATAATTATTGTAATTGCTTGACTGTATAGTTGACTCTAGCTAGAGCGTGCAGTAGGGCAGTGTTAACATCCGATGCGCCAGCCGGAGCCAGAGCCAGCATTCAGTCTACCCACTGCCATGGGAACAAAGCTGCGAGAGTACTTTGCCTTCTTGCATTTGATGGAGCGATACCGCCTGCCCGAGGGGAGCAGTTCAAACTCTGCGTGCAATGGGTGGGAGCTGTCAGCAGAGACCGCATGCGCCTTGCGGAGCAGGGCTTTGTCTGTTATCTCAGAGATGAGGGGGACGGGGAGGCCAATGATCTTTGAGGCCGTGTTTGAAATTTTCATCAACTTGTTTCTTTCAGTGACAGAGAGGAAGGGGTGGTATATACTACTGCAGTATGTGAGAAGGGGCTCTATGATGGAGCGATAGAGGTTGAGGAGCAGCTGGGGGTCCAGTTCGAGAGACCGCAGTCGGCGCAGCACATACAGCCTCTGCTGACACTTCCTCTGGACAGAAGTGACTTGCTCCTGGAAGTTGAGTGCAGAGTCGAGGATGAGGCCGAGGTAGCGGAAGGACTCCACTATCTCCACCTGCTCCTGCCCGATAATGACAGGCTGTACAGGCGGAGCGTCCCTTCTCGGGTCCACAACTAACTCTTTGGTCTTGATGACGTTGAGCTGCAGGTGGTGCTCTGAGCACCAGGCGGCGAACCTGTTGACAGTGGCCTGATATGTCGTCTCCGACTCAGCATCGGACATCAGGCCGAGGATGGCAGAGTCGTCAGCGAACTTGGAGCAAGAGCATTTATCACCCTCGCACTTGCAGCTGTTTGTGTAGGTAATGTACAAAAACGGGCTGAGCACACACCCCTGGGGGGCGCCCGTGTTTGTCGTCAACTCAGGCGAGAGCGTGACCCCAGTCTCCCCGCCACCCGCCACCCGCACCCGCTGCCGTCTGTCAGTGAGGAAGTCAAGCACCCACCGAACGATGACTGTGGGGACTGCCAGCTGCTGAAGCTTCTCCACCAGTACGTGTCTCTGCATGGTGTTGAAAGCCGAACTGAAGTCAGCAAACAGTAACCTAGCATAATGGCCGGGAGTCTCCAGGTGCTTCAGCAGCCGGTGAAGGATGGTCGCCACTGCATCTTCCACCCCCCCGACCTGCACGGTAGGCAAATTGCAGGGGGTCCAGGTGTGGCTCAATGAAAGGCTGCAGGTTCCTCAGCATTATGCGCTCGAGGCACTTCATGGGTAGAGGGGTGAGGGCAACAGGGCGGTAATGGTTAGGTTCAGTGGGTCTGGGCTTTTTGGGGACGGGGATGATGACTGAGGATTTCCATAGAGTGGGTACAATGCCAGAGTCAACGGAGGCTTGGAAGAGGGGCTGAAAGGCAGGTGCAAGGGAATCAGCGCAGCTCTTGAGTAGCCGAGCTGAGATGCCGTCAGGGCCGGCCGCCTTGGTTGCCTTCGTCTTCCTGAACTGGGTTCTCACATCGTCGACGCTGATGGTGACTGACCCTTCCACGACTGGAGCTGCTGACATCAGGTGAAAGCACTCTGCAGAGAAGTCAGCATTGTCAAATCGATTGTAGAAGTTGTTCAGGTCAGTTGCGAAAGTCAAAGGGTCAGTGGATGCTGGAAGCTGGTCAGAACGAGAGGAGTCACCGTCGTCCATCAACGTCCGCAGGTGTTGGAAAGCAGCTCTGGTTAAACGAAAATCTGTGGTGCCCCTACGACCTCCGAGTTACAGGATAGGATAAGATAGGATAGGTTTAATACAAACGTTTTGCCTGGCGTCAACACTAACTAAACCACAATTCACCATTGTGGCTTCGCGGATACGATAACTACTGCGCAGCATATTACATGTAGGTCATTCGTATTTGTATTTCCTCCAAGGTCAAGGCCACCGTGCTTCACCATGGTCTAAACGCGTTTTAAGCTACAGGTATATATTAAATCTGGCGAAGCCGATTTGTATTAATGGTGTGGTTGCTGATAGTTCAAATAGTGTCTCATCATTCCGTATTTTCCTTTCGCTTTCTTAGGCTGAAACAGACCAAGAAAATAAACACTTTGGAAAAGGCTAATCTTTCGGGTATTCGTGTGTTAGTGTCTGGAAATACGTTGGAATGCCATAGCCATCTTGGATTCTCTCCAAAGCTATCTATGGGGTAGAATCCTCTAGCCCTCGACCTCTTGCACTCACATCCACCGGGTCGCAGCAAGTGCGCATTTTCTCGACTGCCTCCGCAAGAATGGTTCAAATACCAAAACTCTTCGAAAAGCTCTCCAGTTGATTGTCATGTTCAAGAGCTGTGTCAAAACAATGCTTGACTCATATTCCAGCAAGGGTCCCCTGTCTGTCTGTCTGTCTGTCTGTCTGTCTGTCTGTCTCTTCCCCTCTCCCCTTCCAAAACCTCACCTCCTCCCCCCCCCACCATCTTTGGTTCTTCCTTCTTTATTTATTTATTGATTCAATCATTTTTATATAGCGCTTTCCCAGCTCAAGAGCTGCTCAAGGCGCTGGCCGATACAGGATCTAGCTCAAACCGTCCGAGGCGCCCACTCGCAACCTTTGGGCGCATAGTCTGACGCCCAGACAACTGAGCACAATCTGGGGCGACTGGGAATGAGGTGAAGAGACCTACAAGCGTGCTTGGTGTTTATGTGTAGCCTGCACTCACGCGCCTGTCTAAAACATGAGCGTCAGGATCTTTAAAGTCCGTGATATGGAATGCGTGCGTGCTTAGACTAGAACTCGGTTTATACTCTCATCCCAAGGAGTAGGGACGCAGTATCTCAGGGACTTTTTTTTTCTTCACCTTACCAGGCCGTCAAACTGGGTTTGAACCCTTGACTGTGCAGGCTGCAATGTTATCACCTGACGTTCTAATACACTGCCGACACCACTGATCCAACTGTTCTCTCTCTCTCTCTCTCTCTCTCTCTCTCTCTCTCTCTCTCTCTCTCTCTCTCTCTCTCTCTCTCTCTCTCTCTCTCTCTCTGTTTTGTGGTGGCATGATCTGTATGACTGAGTATCGGAGAATGATGTTGAGCGTGGATGATACGAAGAACGACTGTGCAGCTGAAGATTAGGCTCCCGCCTAAAATCTGTATCCTTGTTGTGAATAAAATGTCTGTTTCTGTCTCTGCTTTTCTCTCTCTCTCTCTCTCTCTCTCTCTCTCTCTCTCTCTCTCTCTCTCTCTCTCTCTCTCTCTCTCTCTCTCTCTCTCTCTCTCTCTCTCTCTCTATCCCCCTCCTCCACCTCCCCGCTCTCTCTCTCTCTCTCTCTCTCTCTCTCTCTCTCTCTCTCTCTCTCTCTCTCTCTCTCTCTCTCACTCTGCTATCTTTCTGTGATATCTTAAAGCAATATGTGGCCAAGGGCATTTAAACAGAGTGAAATGGATTGGTTCCCTTTGATTAATCGCTGAGAAAGAAAGAACGAACAAGGGAAAGAAAGAACGAACGAATGAAAAGAAAAGAAAAGAAAGAAAGAAAGAAAGAAAGAAAGAGAGAAAGAAAGAAAGACAGACAGAGAGAAAAAAAGAAAGATCCGGATGCACCATTTCAATACGTATGTGTCAACTTGCATTTTCGTGTTGTTGTTGTTTCTTCTTCTCCTTCTTCTTCTTCTTCTCCTCCTCCTCCTCCTCTTCTTCCTCCTCCTTCTCCTCGTCTCCGCACATTTTCAATCTTCCTCATCTTCCTACTGGTACAATCTTCTCGTTGATGGCTGATTGGTGATTGCAACGTTTTTGTTCAATGGAATGTGAAGTTTTGCAGCAGTCCGAGTTGCCTCCTGGGTATTATTTTTCCCGTCCTGTAGAAATTCTTTTTCATTTCTTTTTCTTTAACTTTTGTTTTTAAACCCTACTTATTACGTCATGCGTTTCGTCACAGCTTTCGATATAGCGTGCATGACGTCACAATGGATAGCCTCTGGGTATTTGACTCGCGTGTGTTATGTTTAGATTAGTGTTCGTTCTTATTGCACGATATATTTACCCTGTCTGTCTGTCCGTCTGTTTGTCTGTCTGTCCGGTCTGCCTCTGTCTCTCTTTCTCTCTCTCAGAAGAAGACAAAGAAGAAGAATAAGAAAGCAGAAAGACAAAATTCAGAGCCCAATGATAGGATAGGATCGATAGGAATGTATTATAAGCGAATCTCTCTCTCTCCCTCTCTCTCTCTCTCTCTCTCTCTCTCTCTCTCTCTCTCTCTCTCTCTCTCTCTCTCTCTCTCTCTCTCTCTCTCTCTCTCTAGTAGAAGTAGTAGTAGTAGTAGTAGTAATAGTAGTAGTAGTCATCACCCGCAATTTCTGCAATCAAACTCAAAGAGCGGATATCTGAAAATATCGCTATTTAATAGATAGATAATCAGTGTTTTTAGGGTCCCGCGGACTGCCAACAGCCGAATCAGGACCACACAAAATAAAGTAGAATCGGACTAAACTGTTAACATATGATTAAAAATTTGTAACTAAAATCAGTATTACCCAAAAAATCCAACCAACAATACAAAACAAGACGATATGATTTATATGCGATAAAACAAACCAACATCATGTAAAAATTAAAACAGGTGTTGACTATTGCGTACTTAAAAAATCTCTTTGAAAGATATTGAACCGAAATATCTTTCTCTTTCGCCAAACAGATCAGCACATTCAGACATGAAATGGCGAACGGAAAAGGACTTGTCACAATCAAAGCACCATGGTGGTTCTTCTCCTTTTAAAATGAAACTATGGGTGACATAAGTAAGCCCAATATGAAGGCGAGACAAAACTGTTTCTTCTTTCGGAGTACAGATTGCGGAAGAGAAAACGTTTTTATTTTTTGACATCTAGCTTGATTGTATCCAACACCATTATTGAAGGGACGGAAGAAGCAGGAGTACCCGAAGAAAACCTACGGCGACCAAAAAACACAGGGAAACAAAAGTCTCGCATCTAAGCCACGGCTATTTGTCCCATACGGAGTTCGAGCACCCGACCTTCAGCATAGGAAACAACTCTGTCAACTGTGACACAGGCTATACACACCCTCAATACCTCTCTCTCTCTCTCTCTCTCTCTCTCTCTCTCTCTCTCTCTCTCTGTCTCTCTCTCTCTCTGTCTCTCTCTCTCTCTCTCTCTCTCTCTCTCTCTCGCTGTCCTTATTGTTCTATCATCATCATCATCATCATCATCATCATCATCATCATCATCATCATCATCATCATCATCTTTTTTTTCTTCCCTTATTGTTGTTGTTATTTTCTTCTTCTTCTTCTTCTTCTTCTTCTTCTTCTTCTTCTTCTTCTTCTTCTTCTTCTTCTTCTTCTTCTCTTCCTTCTTCTTCTCCTTCTTCTCCTCCTTCTTCTCCTTCTTCTCCTCCTCCTTCTTCTTCTTCTCCTCCTCCTTCTTCTTCTTCTCCTCCTCCTTCGTCTTCTTCTTCTCCTTCTCCTTCGTCTTCGTCTTCTTCTTCTTCTTCTTCTTCTTCTTCAAACTTTTTTCTCCCACGCCCCACATTGTAATTAATCTTCGACTAATTGCTTTTTCTGTTTCTTTTAAAGTTCTTCTCTTTTTATTCTTCCCCCCCCCCCCTCTCTCTCTCTCTCTTTCCCTCTCTCCATCCCTCTGTATCTGTCTGTCTCTCTCTCTTTCTCTTCCTCGCTCCTCGTGCATTTGCTTTCCATCTTCTTGTTCATTAAAAAAATGTCTCTTCCCAGATTGTTCCGTTTCGTTTCTCTATTTCATTCAATCTAACTTTCGTTCATTCTTCCCCGCCTCCCTCTTTCCCCTCACCCCACCCTTTTTTTGTGCGTTTGTGTGTGCATGTGTGTGTGTGTGTGTGTGTGTTCGTGTGTATTTTAAAATATAATATCTACAAATACTTTGAAATAATCAAGGGGAATCAAAACGAAAATACATTTGAAGAACTGGTCCTCTTGTTTCGTTTTCTTGCTATCTTCTTCTTCTTCTTCTTCTTCTTCTTCTTCTTCTTCTTCTTCTTCTTCTTCTTCTTCTCCTTCTTTCTTTCTTTCTTTTTCTTTTTCTTGTTCTCCCTGTCTTTTATTTTTTATTTTTTCTCTCTTTCTCCTAGATCTGAATCCATCCTCTTTTCTCGTCAAACTGATCCCATTCTCCTGCTCGTTGTTCTTGTTCTTCTTAATTTTCTTCTGCTTACTCTCCTTCATCATCATCATCTTCTTCTTCGCTGTTGCAGATTGCAATCTCTCATTCGTCATTATCTTCTCGACCTCTAGAATGGCCGCTCTATTCCCTGCAGAACGTGTGACGTCATACGTTGTAATTACGTTGATTGGGGAAAGGAATTGACCCAAAGCCTCTGCTGCATTGTGAGATTTTTCCCAAACTCTGAAAACGTGGCATTGCGTCACGTGACAGATTGCTGTATACAAGAGACGCCCCCCCCCCCCCCCCCCACACACACACAAAATTCAAGAGCCGGTCACGGCTCGAGCTGATACAGTATCTAACTCGAGGCGCCCACTTGTGGCCTTTGAGCGCATAGGCGGAGGCCCCGACAACTGAGCACCACCCTGCGCGACAGGGTAATGTGAAATCCGGGAGAAGGGATTTTTTTTATTTTTTATTTTTTTTTGGAGTAAAATTTACGTTTCCGGACACATTAAGCGTATAGGGGACGACTGGGTGTATTTGTGTGCCCGGCACTTCCCCTGTCTATGACATGAGAGTCAGTATCTGCAATGGAATGCGTGAATTTACAGACTAAACCTCAGTTTATGGTACTACTACTACTGGATAGTTAGATTTTCATTGCTTACAGGGTCCAGCGGACTGCTAAGAGCCGAATCAGGACCACAAAATCAAGACCCCAACTTCGCTGAAAGAGGACCCCTGATCCGCATAAAAGATCTGCCGAAACAACCCTAGTGGTAACACTCAAGGCACACCACCAGCCGGTCACTTTAGAATAAAGGCATCCCACCCAGGGGACGCTGATGCTATACTCTAATTTATCGAACCCCCATTTACAAAAAGAAAATAGAATGCAAACATCGTTATAAAATATCAACAAAACACATACATATAAAATGCCTACATTGCTAAATAATACTATTATAGGAAGCCCTAGTGACCATTTAGCAGAAAGCGTCCAATATTCCCAAGCTGATCCAACAGACCTCACACACAAATAAGGAGTCTTGTCCCCGAAGAGTTTTGAAGAAAAAAGGTAGGTGACTGGTCTCGCGAAGAAGGTAGTATAGCAGATTGATAGAACAGAGAAGGAATGAGAAAGAACAAAGGAGAAAGACAGCGACAGTGGGAATTTAAAGCACTAAATTTCCAGAAAGTGGGGATACTATTTATACAGAAAGCCCCGGCACCCCAACTAAGGGAACTACTATTGGATGCTAAATCAGACTCAAAGCGCGGCGATCTGTAACCAACATAGACACAAATTATAGACTACACAACAACCACACATTCATTACTAAACAATGAGTTGTAAAAACAAGACGCAATTAGAACATAGTAATGAAAAGAAATCGAGTTTTCTTTTTTAAAATTGTCGACACTGCATCCAACCTCATTATTGAATGGAGAGAGGAAACCGGGGTACCAGGAGAGAACCCACAGTGTCCTAAAAAAGGCTTATACCTAGGTCAAAGAAGTTCGTCCCTTGCGGGTTCGAACCCGTGACCTTCGGCCGAGGAAACCAGCTTATTATTAACTGAGATACTACTACTACTACTACTACTACTACTACTACTACTACTACTACTACTACTACTACTACTACTACTACTATCGCTATTCAATTCAATTCAACCAATATTTATTACTATCAAAGGAACTATGCACAGCCATGTGCGTCGCATTTGAATAAATTAAAGCAAGCAAACTAAACGACAGTTCTTTGAAAATTAACACCTTCATCACAAAGTGTTATTTGGGAGATTCATTCCTTTTTCTTACCCACAGGGAGTAGGATAGCGCAGAGGTTGGAGCACTCGCTACTGTGTCGCAAGTTAAGCACCGTCCAGTGCGGTTAGCACTTGGATGGGTGACCGCAAAAACGTGAAGCGACAAATAACAACGCCCCCAGTTGATTCAACTGTGACTGAGTACCTACTCTCTGAAGGGTGGGGAAGGTAAAGCAGCGAGGGAGAGAGATGGGCATCACCCTCATTACGCTGGCCCAAGATAAGTGTGATCTCCAACATCACGCTCCCTTACGGCCACAAGGCTATGGGACTACCTTAACCTTTTCTTTTTTTTAACCCACAAAGATCTTTTTTTCCCTTACCACGCATGAACTCCATAATAAAAACATTTTTAAAAAGTGTATAATAGTGTGGCGCAAAGACTGGTTCAAGCTCAGGAGAAAAGTTGTCTACCTTACATTTTTTAGGTAGAATAGCCTTGGGTGGCTCCTGCTGTGCAGAATCCTTTGGTGTGGCCATTGGATTATGCAGGACAAGGCAACAGGACATTTGTTCTCCCCGACTGACCATTCGTCTTCTTCTTTGGGTGGTGAGCGGGACCACATTGTCGGCAGGCATTTTATGCAAGTCGGTGGCAGCGACTTGTGTGAAGTGTCGTGGCACTGGTAGCCGGCAACCCGGTTTACTACCAACACGTTTCACCGCCTCGCAGGGCAAAGATTTTTATGTCCCTCTTATGAGGGATAAAATGAAGATAACAGCTCGGGTTGGGTCGTGTTCTCAAGGTGGAGGCCGAGAGACGGGAGTCAAATGCTCCAATCGGCTACAATAAATTCATTTATATATAGCCGAGCGGAGTATTTGACTCCCGTCTCTCGGCCACGACCTTGAGAACATTGCTCCACCCGAGCTGTTGTTTTCATTGTATCCCTCAAAAGAGGGACATAAAAATATTTGCCCTGCAAGGTGGTGAAGCGTGGTTGGGAGTACCGGGTTGCCGGCTACTAGTGCCACGCACTCTACTGCAAAGTCGCTGCCACCGACCTGCATAAAATGCCTGCCGACAATGTGGTCCCGCTCGCCACCAAAAGCAGCAGGCGAATGGTCAGCCGGGGAGAACAAATGTCGTGTCACCTTGTCCTGCGTAACCCAATGGCATACCCAAAGGATTTTGCAAAGCAGGAGCCACCTAAGGCTAGTCTAACCAAAAAAATCAAGGTAGACAATTTCTCTCCACAGCCTCAACCAGTCGCCTACCTTTCCGCTACATATATAAAAAAAACACTATCAAAATACTGTATTAATTGCACTACATTTTAAAACTATATCAGTTAATGCTAAGATGCACAACGTATCTCGTGTTATGGAGCCGTTACTACAGTGGGTTAATAAAGATGTGTTGTCTTGGCTTGACTTGAGAGTTGCCTATTATTTTTGCTTACATCAGTGGACCACATCGATATTCATCGTCAGTTGAAACAGAGAAAGGCAAGGTTGAACACAAATCGATGGGGTTTTGATCGGCGTCACTGCACCTCACCCCAGCCGGAAGTGTTGCTTGGTGTCAGCTAACTACAACTTCCGGTAAGTCTGTAAAGTGGCATTAGCCGAGGGGTCGATTATTCAACAAACAAAGATCGCCCTGCGGTTACATGCATGTAAAGGCCAGGACGAATCCAGGGTCTTAGACCTGACAGAACTGTAAGAAAGGTACATCCCATTACCACCCCACCCCGCCCCCTCCACACCCCACTCAAAAACCCTGGATTGAGAAGAAACAATTAGAACTTGAACTACTAGTCTTAGCCTCATGTTGGAATATTGAAACTCCCCCCCCCCCCCCCCCCCCACCACCTCCTCAAGTATGTAGAACACCCAAACTGGGTTTTACTAAGAATGTAAGAATTGGAAATTGATTTTTTGACGGAAAGAACGCAAATTTCTTCTAGAAATGTAAGAATCTAATGCAAAATTGGCTCTTCCCGTTTCAAAAGTTGACCTAGTTCGTCTCCTATAGGCGACGAAATAGGTTGAACTTTCTTGCAAATTTTCCCGAAAAATGACTGGATTTTCTCCGTCCCGGATAGAGCACTCCCTTGTATTTAAAACACTCTCATGCACTACAACTGCACTCCCATGCACTAAAAGACCACTCCTGGGTACTTAGAAAAAAGTGGGTGGCTATAAAAAAAAAAGTGGGTGGCTAATACACTCACCCATTTTCTGCATAAATAGCAAGGGTCAGTCACCCATTTCAAGGCTTATACACACACACAAACACACACCCCGCACACACACACACACAACCGTGTAGAAACGCCGTTGTGATGACTTTCATGAAACTCTACATACGTTTCTTTGACATTTTTACAAATTGCTCCATTTTTTGAAGCTATCCCTAACCCTAACTCTAACCCTTTCCCTAACGCTAACCCTTAACCTAACCCTAAGCCTAACACAGCCCTAACCTTAACGGAACAGTGTTTTGACGTCAAAATAACGGGGACCGTCAAAAGAAAGTACGTAGAGGTTCAAGTGTATGTCAGAATAAAGACGTTTCTACCTAGCCACAAACCCCCCCCCCCTCCCCACACACACACCCACACACACCAGCACATGAAAATATACGATTTTTGAACAATCTACAAGAAATTAAACCCTGAAAATATGTGATCTTTGAATATAAGAAGTCTTAATAATCAGCTATGTTTGAATTTTAAAATAAAGGGAAATTTGCGATTTTTGAATATAACATAACGAAATCAGGATAATAATGATGAGGTCTTTGTACATACCAAGACTTGCAAATATGCGATGCTTGAATTTAAGAAATCTTTAAAATATAGAAACGTTGACTATAAGAAAAACAGCTGTGAAATGGTGCCATCTTTGAATATGAACAAGATTGCAAACCACTCAAAGGTATTTCCAGACACTCGCACTTTTAAACGAAAAATTCGCCTTTTCCAAAGTAACTATTATGTTGCCGGCGTGGCATCACCAAATGTAAGTCATCGCCATGGTCCTGCGCATGCGTGAACTCCCCGAAGTCATTTTTTCAAGAAGGAACGACGAATGACGATGCGCAAGACATCGAAGAATGCCCAGTTATCGTCAAATGTTCCAAGAACAATGAACAAGAATGCACTTATACACAGTGCACGGTAGGTCTGTAAGACGTTCCCCAAGCATTTTGACAAGCATAAGAAACCAAACCTAGCCAATGTCCGAAACCAAACCTAGCCAATGTCCGAAACCAAACCTAGCCAATGTCCGATTGTTGGTGCACAGAGTCAGTACATACCGCTTGTTTACATTCAGTGCTCCGTTATTTTCAAATGTTCTTAAATGAATTACATTCGTTTGTAGCCGAGCGCAGTATTTGACTCCCGTCTCTCGGCCACCATCTTGAGAACACGGCCCAACCCGAGCTGATATTTTCATGTATCCCTCAAAAGAGGGATATAAAAATATTTGCCCACCAAAGCGGAGATGCGTGGTTGGTAGTAAACCGGGTTGCCGGTTACTAGTGCCATGACACTTCGCTGCAAAGTCGCTGCCACCGACTTGCATAAAATGCCTGCCGACAATGTAGTCCCGCAGTAGTATGGAGGTATGCGGATGGGCAACCGTGCACCTGCACCTAAAAAGTGGGTCACGTGACAGGGGGATGACGTCATAGGTGCGCATGTACTCTTAGGTCATGATGCCCCCAACGTGAGGGTCTTGTGACCTGTCAAAAGTGATGGATGACGTATGGCCCGGGGGGATATAAATTTATTGATAGTGCGATCGCAAGTGCGCATCTCGGTGAATGGATATATGACTCAGTGGTCTGTGCGTTAGATCAAGCACCCCAAAGACAGCAAGTGCGCATCTTGATGAATATAGAATGACTCATTGGTCTGGGCGTGAGATCAAGCACCCAAAGACAGCAAGTGCGCGTCTTATGGTTTTTAGGATCATGTTTATACAGAGCCACATAAGAATATAGAATGACTCAGTGGTGTGGGGCGCTAGATCAAGCACCCAAAGACAGCAAGTGCGCATCTCGGTGAATGGATATGACTCAATGGTCTGAGCGTTAGATCAAACATCCAAAGACAGCAAGTGCGCGTCTCACTCAAAGACAGCAAGTGTGCATCTTGATGAATATAGAATGACTCAGTGGTATGAGCGTGAGATCAAACATCTAAAGGCAGCAAGTGCGCGTCTTTTTTGTTGTATTTATCAATTTTTTTTATTTAGACCAAGCACACAAAGCTTGCAAGTGCGCATCTTTTTGTGGTTGTATACATTAATAGTTATACCTAGACACGCTAATTTAATGATCGGTAATAAACTTTAGTACCACTCATAAATGTTAAAATGATGTATTATATATACCCCGAAGACATATTTAGGATTAACGAAAGGGAGGATCAAAAGAAGACGGGAGCCAGCAAAATTTTAGTACCATTCATAAATATCAAAATCTCTCTCTTTTTCTTTCTCTCTCTCTCTTTTTCTTTCTCTCTCTCTTTCTCTTTCTCTCTCTCTCCCTCTCTCTCTCTCTCTCTCGCTCTCTCTCTCCCTCCCTCTCTCTCTCTCTCTCTCTCTCTCTCTCTCTCTCTCTTTCTCAGCATATAAATGTATACAATTGTTATTAAAATATACATTTATCTATGTATACTAATAGAATAATGTGTAAGCAGGAAAGCAAGGAGAGAGAAAGTCGTGCAATTTAAAATGAAAACAAAAACCAATACGCAATGATACAAAAACACAGTGTGAGCTGTATGTGAACGCATGCAATAAATGATCTTACCAGAACTTATGTGTCTGTCCTCTATCTCTCTCACACCCTCTCTCTTTTTCTCACTCTCTCTCTCTCTCTCTCTCTCTCTTTCTTTTTTTTTTCATCTCTGTGTGTCTATATTTTGTTATACAAACACACCCAAGAATAGTTAATGACCATTGATGGATATGTAATGACTCAGTTGTCTGTACATTAGACCAAGCACCCAAAGGCTGCAAGCGTGCGTCTTGACAATTTTGATTTAGATCATGTATCAATTGACCAGCGCCTTGGTAAGTATGGCGAGATATCCCGAGGGGGTGATTAGCCAGCAGGGGGAAGGGGTGATTAGCTGCCCATCACGCTTGAAAGACTGTGGCTCATCTTATTTACATGGGAGCAGATGATAAACTTATTTATTTTAAGAGAGATAGCTTAACTAGAATTTTTTTTGGATGTGAAGCATTGCAAATGATAGATCATGGCCTATGTGTATATATACTCTCTCTGGCTCATCCTCTCTCACACACATCTATCACTCAAACAGATGGTGTAAAGGCAGAGATATGATTTTGATAATGATTATATAGGATTGGATGAGGGTCATTTTAATCAAACAGGCAATTTTTTTAAACGTTATTATTGATTTTGTTTAGTTTTGATGACAAAGTCTATCGATGACGCATGATAAAAAGTGGTAAACAGGAGCAGAATCGATGTAGTGGTTTTTGAGATATTGAATTTATATGAGGCGAATCGCGCAAATATTTTAAAGTATTTGATTTATTTTATTGATTTGAGTCTCTCTCTCTCTCGCTCTCTATCTCTCTCTCTCTTTTTTTTCTCTCTCTCTCTCTCTCTTTCTCTCTCTCTCTCTTTCTATCTCTCCTCTCTATCTCATCTATCTATCTCTCTCACGCTCTCTTTCTCTCTGCATATAAATGTATACAATTGTTATTAAAATATACAATCATCTATGTATACTAATAGAATTATGTGTAAGCAGGAAAGCGAGGAGAGAAAAAGTCGTGCAATTTAAAATGAAAACAAACCAATACTCAATGATACAAAAACACAGTGTGAGCTGTACGTGAACGCATGCAATAAATGATCTTACCAGAACTTATGTGTCTGTCCTCTGCCAAACTTGTAAAATATCCATGAAAAATCCTCTAACAATAATCTTAACTTTTGTAGAAGATATTTGAACAAGCTAATGCATTAAAATTGATGCTGTTTGCATAAGTTGTTGGGAGCTTTACAGTCAACGAAATCTAGTACTGAAACCTTAAAATGCCACACATTTAAAATCACTAATAATATCTTTTACAATTAACCAATCATTGCGTTTTTTATATTTTTTTTCATGCACCAAAGTTATATCTTACAATATTTACAACGTTTAAAGCACTTAAAATACAAGTGATCACAGAAATTATAGTTAAACTTTACCAAAAAGGTGTTTTTTTATCAATCACAATAACAGTACCACAAAGTACCACACCACGCTAGCCCATTTAGGCATGTTTGGACATGATATGGAAACGGCTGACGCAAGCATAAGATATGGGAAGTAACTCTCTCTCTCTCTCTCGCTCTCTCTCTCTCTCTCTCTCTTTTTCTCTCTTTCTCTCTCTCGCTCTCTCTCTCTTTCTCTCTTTCTCTGCATGTTTGGACATGATATGGAAACGGCTGACGCAAGCATAAGATATGGGAAGTAACTCTCTCTCTCTCTCTCTCTCTCTCTCTCTCTCTCTCTCTCTCTTTCTCTGCATGTTTGGACATGATATGGAAACGGCTGACGCAAGCATAAGATATGGGAAGTAACTCTCTCTCTCTCTCGCTCTCTCTCTCTCTCTCTCTCTCTCTCTCTCTCTCTCATTTTTTATCGATCTCTGCACACACAATATCGAAAAATGTCACTTTTGGAGGGGATATTGAATATCTAACTACAATCTGTTGTGTGGCGTGGTTGAATATATAGACAAATCTTTACAAACATAGATAACTGAATACTAATCAAATGCTGTCAGCACGCCTGAAAAAAAAAAAAGTCTAAACATATATGCCACCCCTGATGACGCCCGCCAACATGTTTAACAAGTCACACACATGATCACACTTGTTTATTAGTCGGCTTATAGATTTAGCTATCACTTTTTAAAGAGTAAATACTGTGTGGATAGTGCTCAATTGTCTGGGCGTCAGATCATATACCCAAAGGCTACAAGTGTGCTTCTTGGTGGTGGTTAACAAAAGGCTGCAAGTGTACGTCTCGATGGTTTTTGAGTTAGATAATATATTAGCCAACGCCTGATAAAGTATTACATGGTTAGTGCTCAGTTGTCTAGGGCGTCAGACCATGCACCCAAAAGGCTGCAAGTATGCGTCTTGGTGGTTTTGAGCTAGATCATCTTTCTCCTCTTTTTCTTATTTATCTCTCTCTCTCTCTCTCTCTCTCTCTCTCTTGCTCTCTCTCTCTCTCGCTCTCTCTCTCTCTCTCTCTCTCTCTCTCTCTCTCTCTCTCTCGCTCTCTCTCGCTCTCTCTCTCTTTGCTCTATTTTTTTAGTTGATGATCACACTTATTTTTATTAGTCAGCTTATAGATTTAACCATCTTTTTTTTTTATTTAGCCCTCACTTTTTTAAATCCTTTTTTATTTACCTACACACCCACCCACCCTCAGCCCCTCTCCTCGCACACCCAGCACACTCCACCATCCTATCATTGAAATACTCAAAACTATGTTGAAAAAATGCGCACCCCATGCAGCGATGATGACATGGATGATAACGTGCATGGGCATGTATGCAGTATCTACACACGCACACGTACGCACACTTGCCCACACAAATTTTTAAAACTACATATGAAAATACAAGGAAATACTTTGAACACACTGACCCCATACAGCGATGATGGTGTGGACGCACACCCCGTGCAGTGATGATAACATGGATGATGACATACATGTACATGTATGCAGTGTCTACACACGTACGCACACTTGCATACGCAAATTTTTAAAACTGCACGCCAAAATATAATAAAAACACGTACCCCGTGCAACGATGATACCGTGTTCATCCATTGTAAACAGTGTCTGCACACGTGCGCATGCATGTATGCAGTGTCTGCACACATATTTTGTAACACTGCACACGGATTTTGTAACACTGCACGCCCAAAGTTTTAAAAGTGCACGCCAAAATACAATGAAATACGCTGAAAACAAAACACGCAACCCCGTGCATCGATGATATCATGTGCGTGCACGTGTGCGTGCATGTATGCAGTGTCTGCACACACATTTTTAATACTCTGTACGATCAAATTTGAAACACTGCACGCCCAAATTTAAAACAATGCACGCCCAAAGTTTTAAAAGTGCACGCCAAAATACAATGAAATACGCTGAAAACAAAACACGCAACCCCGTGCATCGATGATACCATGGGCGTGCACGTGTGCGTGCATGTATGCAGTGTCTGCACACACATTTTTAGTACTCTGTACGATCAAATTTGACACACTGCACGCCCAAATTTAAAACAATGCACGCCAAAATACAATGAAATACGCTGAAAACAAAACACCCACCCCGTGCAAAGAAGATATCATGTCCGTGCATGTATACAGTGTCTGCACACTTATTTTTTTGGTCGATGTTTGCCAAGGATCTCAGTGACGGCATCTATCACATCCGAGTTGAAGGTGATGGTGGTGGTGATTAAGTATTACATTGATCCTAATTTGGTATAGTTATAGAATATGACAACCAAGTCTGTCACACAAAGACTAAATAAGGAAAAAATGCCAAGGGATGTCTGATAGCACAGTGGTTGGAACACTCGCTACTGTGTCGCACGTTAACCACCGTCCAGGATGATTAGCACTTGGATGGGTGACCACAAAACGTGAAGGACTCAACTATGACTGACTACCTAAAGCAGTGAGGGAGAGAGATGGGCATCACCCTCATTATGCTGGCCCAAGATAAGTGGGATCTCAAGACTATGGGACTATCTTTATTTTTATATACAAGGTGGTCTATAGCTGTATATGCTTTGTGGATAGCACAGTGGTTGGAGCACTCACTACTGTGTCGCAAGTTAAGCACCAGCTAGTGTGATTAACACTTGGATGGGGTGACTAAATACCTAGTCTCTTGAGGGTGGGGAAGGTAAAGCAGCGAGGGAGATAGAGAGGGGCATCACCATCATTATGATGGTCCCAAGATAAGTGTAATCTCTTTAACATCACGCTCCCCTACGTTCACAAGGCTATGAGACTCTCTTTTATCATTATATACAAGACAGCCTATAGCTGTATACGTTTTATTTTGGCTAAATCAACACTAAAACTATGAGAGCAATTAAACTGAAGAAATGGACAGTGAAAAATTGCATTTGTTGACAAATAACTTATTCATTGTTGAGTGTAAACAAAACAGACCCCACACCAAGACCACACGAGATGTAAATGGGTGCAGTGGTCTGCCCGCCCGCGCACGCACGCCCCGCGCACACCCGCGCACGCCCCGCACGCCGGCCGCTCGCTGCCGCACACCATTAAATGAACGCCGCAACAAACAAATGCCGCACTCAGCCGGTAAAAAAAAAATAAAAAAATAGGCATACTCATATCTGATAACACGCAAGCCAATATCAGCCGGTAAAAAAAATAAAAATAGGCATAACCATATCTGATAGCACGCAAGCCAATATCAAACATGTATACCCATATCCTAAATGTCCGTCTACAAATAATAATACATGTCCCAGACATTGATTGATTGATTGATTGTTGGTTTAGGTCTAGCAGACTCTTTTGAGTTAAATCAAGCCCGGACAACCCACAATCTACATAAAACGATCTGCTAAAACAACCTTAATAAAACAACTTAAATGTCTTTTATCGACCAGCCACTTTATAATAAAGACACTTTATGCAAGATATGATTAAGGCTTTATCCCAACTAATCAAACCCCTGATTATAAAAACAAAATAAAATACAAACATCATTATAAATTATCAACAAAACACATACATATAAAATGCCTATATTGTTAAATAATAGCATCATAAAAAGTCCTAGTAACCAACCAACAAAAAGCGTCCAATACACCAACAAAGAGTCTTGTCCAAAAAGTAAGTCATTGATCTGATAAAAATAGTATAGCAGAGTGGTAGGATAAAACAAAATATAAAAAGGGTAAATAAAAAAAAACAGCACCAGTGAGCGGGATATAAAAACAACAAAATAACCAAACATACACACCCAGCCCGTCTATAAACCATAAACGTCCATACACATGATCTGTATGTCAAAATACTATTATTTTAATGTAACAATAAAAAAATTACATGCCCATGCATGATAATGTTGTGCGTGTGTGTGTGTGTGTGTGTGTGTGTGTACATAAGAATGCGTCTTTGCATATGTGTTGTGTGTGTGTGCGTGCGTGTGTGTGGTGTGGGTGCGTGTGTGGTATGAATGGATGCATGTGCGCGTGCGTGTGGGGGTGTGGGTGCGTGCATGTGTGTGTGTGTGTGTGTACATATGTGTGTGTGTACATATGTGTGTGTGTGTGTGTGTGTGCGTGTGTGTGTGTGTGTGTGTGTTGAGGTGTGCGTGTACGTGTGTGCGTGTATAAATTCATCATAAAATATTGTTAAAGATGTATATTTGTGTGTGTGTGTGTGTGGGCGTGTGTGTGTGTGTGTGTGCGTTCACAACTATCCAACTCGGTTCCTTAGATTAACACACAAGCGTCCAACTGGGTTCCAAAAAAAAGTGGGTTTCAGAAAATGGAACCCACTTTTTTTAATACTGATTCTTGAAGAGAAGTGCTAAATCGGGATTTTTAGAAGTTTTCAAGGCTGGAACCTCCTTGTGCACTTTCGTCAAATTCGTGTGTGAATTATTTCACACATCTAAGTGTGTGAAAAAGTTTCCAACTTGCCAAAGCACACATGGCAAGGGAAGATAACTTTCACTGACAAGTTGCAGTTTCAAGATGGCGATGCTTTGTGGCCTCAAGGTGAGCAAGAAACTTAATTGTACGATTGTTTGATATGTGTTATATGCTGTTGTCATTGTTGATTTTACTTTTTTGTTGATGATATTTTATTCGTAGGTTATAATTGTATTGGAATGAGACTGTGATCGATCGAATGGTCGTGAACGGCGAAGTTGGGCTAGATCTAGGCGAGATAAGTAGATCTGTTTTTTACGAAAGAAAAAAAAATGTCGTTACATCTAGATTCATTTCTTTTTCCTTCCAGAGCAGAATGTATATTATAAGGATAGGTAATATGGCTAAACATTTTATTTTGTATAAAACGTAGGAAGTTGGGAAAGCATATGTTCCTTTTGTCGTGCTGGGGGCTGTGATAATGCTCTCAAACTAAGTTAAAGCAGAGGACTAGATGTTTTCCGATTTGTAAAAGCCGAGGACAGATTTATAGTAATATAATATATATGTTGCCATAAAGTGTGTTTGAAACAGAATAAAAGAGTGCATCTAAGCGTGCATGTGCTGTTGTTTGTGTAGGAATTATGTCCTATAATTGCTTTTGGCTTAGAATGTTACTTTTCACCTCTGATAATTTTTATTTTCAATGACGTTTTTATGTGTAGATTTTTTTTTTATATTTATTTTATCATAGTTTTATGTTGATACTTGGATTGCGGTAATGCATAACTATAATATTGTGTACACTCTATTACATTGTTATCTAAATTAAATTGACCAAGGAAGTTTAGCACATGACATTCACAGCGCCTCAATATACAAACTAAAAAGGAGTACAATCCGCATTCATTTTCAAACAATTTCTAATCATTATCAGCAAATGAACCAAATTACTGATACTCTATTCAAGACGAAATAATTTTGATCTAAATCGACTGTGTGTAGGTGACGAAGGGAAATTAGATCTAAAAAAAATTTATGACGCAGGATGCTATTAAAAGGAATAGAAAACACCTTTCACCATGTTTTGCTTTGAGTAAGGAATATAATGTTCAAATATGAACTGAAAGTGAAGTTGAAAAGAATTGAGGGCGAGAAAAGAAACACAAGAAAATATGTGTTCCGTTGCTGTCATTGTTTGCATTTCATTTGCAGATGTTTTCTTCAACAAGCCAGGTGTTTGCTTCTAAAGGACAAGGGATAATTCAAAGGTGAGATTAAGGATCAGGATTAAAAATTGTGCACTATGGATGGGCTCTCTCTCTCTCTCTCTCTCTCTCTAGCTTGTGTGTGATTAAATTTAGTAATTCATTATTACATTATTGTTACAAGGGCAGGATGTTGAAGAAAAAGGAAGCCAGCGCTTATTTTTTTACCCTTGGAAAATAAAATTGTCATCCTCTCTCTCTCTCTCTCTCTCTCTCTCTCTCTCTCTCTCTCTCTCTCTCTCTCTGAGTTGAAACATAGTCATGGTAGCGTGCGGACGCATTTTGCTGGAGCAGTGAGTTCAGATATTAATTAGTGATGTTTATTGACAGAAAAATGTGCGGATTCTAGTTTACTATATAGTATTGTACTGCAACGGTGTAGGCTACCTACCTAACTGCAAGGGGTAGTCTATCAACCTAACTGCAACGGTGTAGGCTTTCTACCTAACTGCAACGGTGTATATAAATAACTGTAGAACTATGCCCACTACAGCTGTAAAACATAGGCTGGTTGTTGGCGTCTTTCACCGCTGCTTCATTGCACTTATGGCAATAAGGGTGAAGAAAGCTGCACTACGCTTCAGACCATGAAAACAACCCAGCGTCACACCCTCCGATTTGGTGGTGCTGTTTCTGACTGTGGCTCTCATTATTCAAAGTGGCGAGGTGGAGATGAATCCGTGACCGAATGAAAATTATGTAACAACGTCGACGAAGGCGTCCACACCGATAGCAACGGTGGTGACAGCAGAGTGTTGGCAGCGATCGAAAAAGTATTTCAAGCCGTCAATCGCATCGATAAACAGCAAGTGAATAGTGCCCAAGCTGTGACCATCAAACTGAACCAGGCGGAGGAGAAGCTAGATGAGAGACTTCAGGCTTTGGAAAGCGACACATTACATTACATTACATTACATAATTGTTGCTTTAGGTCCAGCGGACTCTTCCGAGCCAAATCAGGACCGGACAACCCCCAATCCACATAAAAGATCTGCTGAAACAACCCTAGTGGGAAAACTGAATGCCCTCCACCAGCCAGTCACTTTACAATAAAGACGTCCCACGCAGGGGACGGCTGAGGCTTTACCCCAACTAATCGAACCCCCGTTTACAAAAACAAAATAGAATACAAACATCATTATAAATTATCAACAAAACACATACATATAAAATGCCCACATTGCTAAATAATAACATCATAGGAAGCCCTAGTGACCACCTGGCAGAAAGCGTCCAATACTCCAAAGCTGATCCAACAGACCTCATACACAAACAAGGAGTCTTGTCCAGGAAGAGTTTTCAAGAAAAAAGGTAGGTCATTGATCTAGCGAAGAAGAAGAAAGTATAGCAGAGTGATAGGACAGATCAGGAATGGGAAAGAGCAAATGATGAAGACAGCGACAGTGGGAATTTAAAGCACTAAATTTCCAGAAAGTGGGGATACTATTTATACTGAAACCCCCGGCACTCCAACGGGGGGTCAAGATATTGTGAGATGAAAGCGACACAGAGAGAATTTGTCAAGATATTGTGAGATGAGTGCCAAGCTGGAAATGATCGAAGAGAAAACCAAGAGCTAAGGAAAAAAGTGGATAGTCTTGAAACGAAACTACAGAAAGTGGAAATGATGAGTGAGCGCCTGAACAAGAAAGGCACACGGCAGTACATGGCAGAACATGATTCAGGACCTCACAACCTAGTATTTAACGGAGTGCCGTCGGCGCCAGGGGAATCACCACAACCTTTGGAAAACAGGTTGGGAGTCATCGTCACCAAAGACATGAAAGTCACCAGAGAAAGTGGTTTTGAAGGCGTGATTAGAGCTAGCAGATTAATTTTAATCTCAGCATTAATATTGATATTTTTATTTTTCTACTACTCGATCCTTTTGTTTTCCAACAGGTTTTCACAAGGTGCCACAGATACCTATGAAACCAGGGTAACCCAAGAGTCAGCAGACAGCAATACACCACTGAGGGAATGGAATGATTCTCAGGCGGAACATTATCGGAGGAGGACGTGTCACGTTTCACACCTGGTTGCCACTTACGCTTTGCTGACTTGCATCTTCTGCTGGCGAGACTTAAACGGACTTGCACGTAGGCCTACTTGCACTCTGCTGTCCTGAGACCAGTGCCTCACCGCTTTACTGCTGCGCCGTTGCCTTACCTTTTTGAGGTCCTAATGGCTTTGGCCGTGCCTACTCTTTTGGTGAATATTTTATAGATTTTAAAAAAAGTTTTTAAGCTTTCCTAACCTTTTTTTTTAGCTAGGAATTTGAGATTTTTGGGTCCTCATTGGAGATCGGTTTTGATAAGTTTTTGATAGGTTTTGAATTAAATCTGTAAACCTCGGTTTGACAGATCCTGGTTGGATTTTTGAACTTTGCGGCGCGCGAGTTGCGGCCAGCCCCTCTTCCATATTTTTGGTTTTTTTACTGTGGTATTTTGTAGCTAAATTTATTTCCTCGTCGGCAGCCTTTCTCCATCATGAACGGGAGGGCTGCCGGCCGGGTTGGTGCAAGTCGTGGTGGGCCTTCTAAACGCCGGCGCGTCGCCGCGAAGAAAAGGGGTGGAAAGGATCCCCCGGTTACTCAAAACAAAACTGAACTGAGAGACGATGACGTTGGTAAATGGAACTCGCAGGACGGTGGGGGCGTTGCCCTCCCACTGAATGATTTGGCCGTTAGCGCTGACCCCGGGCCCTCTCCTTGGTGGAAGAGTGCCCAGGAAACACTCTCTGATTCCTCTCTCTCGTCCATCACGGAGGAGACTGATGATAATTCTATGGAGGATGGGGTTGCTCCCACCCCCTTGGACGTTTGTTCGGGAGCGGCCGTTAGTGCTGGCCCCGGGCTCTTTTCCTCTAGGTGGATGGGGGCCCATGATCCATCTCTCTCGTCCATTCCGGAGGAGATTGAGGATAACTTTATGGAAGAGAGGGCTGCTCACTCTTCCTCAGATCCTTGCTCGGGAGCGGAGTCCCTTGACTCTGGTCCCACGCTCGAGGAGGTGGTACACCTGGTGACCCCTCCAGTCGCTGTTTCGAGTGACCGCCCGGTGGGTCAAGCATGGTCTACTGTTACCAGTAGAAGAATGAACAAAATGAGACGACCCCTGGGGCCTACTCGCATACCAAACTACGATCTTTGTCAATTTGCGGTAGTTATTAGACACACAGTTGATACCACTTTGGTTTCACTCAAATCATTTGGTTGGAAGCTGGCAGACCTCTTCCGCGGTTCTGTGGGCGCGGTGGACAGGGTAAGACCCCTACATGTAGATGAAGGTTTCCTCATAGGTTGTAAAACCTTGACGCAGTAACAGAAACTGATTGAACTTTCGCTGGTGGGCCAGATTATGATAGCATGTACTACCCTAGTGCCGGTGGTGGAGGGGGTTGTCTCTGGCATCCCCCCCCTCCTATCGTGCCGTGGAGAAAATACTCAAAAAGTGCAATGGATCGGTGGACCCGGATGGCACCGTCCGCACCTGCAAGGTTAGGACATTCCAACGCATCCTCCGGTCAGATGGACAGCCGTCCACCGCGGTTAGGGTGACAGTCGAGGCGATGACGCTGCGGCAGCTCTCATTCTCAATTGTAGGGAGTTCCTGGTGACTCCTTACGTGGCAACGGCACTTAGGTGCTACCAGTGCCAAAGATTCGGGCACATTCGAAAAACTTGTAATTCTGCGCAGATTTTTTTCTTCCTGCGGGGCTGCCGGTCACTCGGGGGCCGCTTGTAGAGCCGTAGGGCGAACTTGTTCCAACTGTCGTGGTGACCACTCGGACGCTAATCATAACTGCCCTACTCGCAGGGAGCGCCTGTTGGCGAATGAATTGCGAGCGGCGACATTCATGCCACGAGCGCGGGCCTTATACCTGGCCCAAACAAAAAATTATGTCTGAGTCGGCGAGTGGGGACGTGGCCTCGGGCGTGTCGGGCGGCGTTGCAGCTCTTGCGGGGGTGTTTGCTCCACCCCGTTCCCTCCCTAGTGCTTGGAGTGGTTCTCCCAGACGCTTGGCGGCAGGGAGCGAGACCGGGGATACAGTTAAGCCCAGCCGGTCACGGGGTGGGTTCGGGATCCTACACAGAGCCTGTGAGTTTGGCACCTGGTGCTAAAACGACTCTTGGGTGGCTATTCACAGGCTCGAACGCCTTGTCGAAGACTGACCCAGTCCGTTGTGGACCTTGTCGAGATGGTCCGTGGCCTGACGGCCGTGGCACCGGTTGCTCCTACCCAAAAACAGGTTGGCGCTGACGTACTGGACGCCGAACGCGATCTGTGTCCCAGAGCTTCCTCTCTGGTGGCCGTGTACAAGGCCACTCCACTCGGGAAATCCCGGCGGCGGTTGCCCGTTCCGACAGGGGCGGTGGAGGGTCTGCCGCCCCTAAAGAAGTGGGCCCATGTGGTTATCCTGACCTCAGTGCTATTAGTGAACTGTTGGCCCAGTTCGATGCCCGACTCAGATGGGCGAGATAACACTAGATGGCCGAGCTTGCGTAGGTAACAGCTCGCCTCATGCCACGCACTTCCCCTACCAGGAATTAGGCTGTTTACATACTGTAATCTTATTCATTTATTTTTAAAGATGTGGTAAATTTTATGATATTGTAGTCATATGAATGACAAATTATAAGATCGCTGTCTTCGATGGCGCCTTAACCTTGGCAGATCTCATTTTATTGGAAAAACGAAGTATTTGAAGCGGTGTTTAATTTATGCCATGCAACATTTTATCAATTGTTGAAGATAATTAATTTATGCCTAAATTCCCCGTTACGTTGAAATGATCTACTGATCATTAAAATTGATTTTTTATTTATTCCCGTTGAGGGCCTGGCTCGCAATATCGCGCGTTGTACATAACCACAATCGTATCATCTCTTTCGCCGAACATTCGGTGAATTCGATGAATTTAAAATTTTCTGTTTTAGACTTCTATTTATCCATTTTGGCGCTCTCTGGCATCACTTTTTAATCATGTTTAAACCAATTTTTAGAAATTATTCCTTTTTACCGTGGTCCTGAAGGATTTTGAACATAGACCTGGGAAAACAGATAGATGGATAATGAATGTTTATATGGTCCAGCGGACTACTACGAGCTGAATCGGCAATACAAGGAAAACATAGACTTGCTCCAATGTGTCCTTGGGCTGAAAGCTCACGCTTCTGTTTATGACCAAGTGTAACCATGCTAGCGTGTCAAACTTGTAGAAAACTGGGTCATATATTGTTTTGTTTCCATCTGAATATGACTGCAGGATAAACGTAATCTTTTTATCTGACTGTCCGTGCACGCCTGGGAAAAAATTATAACATTAACCTCCTAAACCGTGTTTCATACCTTAACCACACTGACCATGATGTCAGATCTAGTCTGTTTGCATTCTTGTCAGCTGAGTATTTCAACCAATATTAATATTGAAAGTTCTGGCTCTCCACTACTTGAACCTTTTGTTTTTCAACAGGGTGTCACATCGTGCAAGAGAGAGATCCAAGAAACCAGAATATCAAAAGCGTCAACAGGGAGCCATGATATGCGAGGACGAAAGAGGGGGCGACAAAATGGGCCGTTCAAGTCTTCGTCCGATTGTCAGGGCTGAGATTTAGCAAGCCAGGCTAAGGAGCCAGCCGGGCTCCTAACCTGGGAAGTTGAAGTTGCCAAAATATTTCTCAGGTTGCCAGACCCCTTGATTGAAAGCACGGTCATTTTTTTTTAAACTGTATAACTATTGCAGCTAATAAACAAGATACATTTCAACAACAACACTGTTTCATTTTTTAAAACAAGCACTGTATAATTTATTCATCATCGACATCCTCTTCCTCAATGTTCCAAAACTTGAAGGAGCTTGGGTGTGCCTTCTTCAGGCCAGCTAAGTCATCATCATCATCTACCTGAGCACTCAGACTCTCCAACTGTGCTTTTCTTATCTTTCTGTGCACTGTCCTTCTGGCAACAATCTCTGTGTCCAACTGACTGCTCGTGGTTTTTTTTAAAAATTGAATCGAGTTTAAACAAATTTGTGCCGATTACAAACGGCTGCTGCTGATGTTTGTACGTTGTCACCCATTTTCGACAGGGTGCACAGTGCATCTCCTTTTTGTCGTCATTGTAAACAAGCCATGCTCTCTCCTCCCCTGTGTCTGTCTTTTTCCAATCAGGCACCCACTTCCGATCTCGCTTCTCTTCTTCGTATTTCTTATTCTGCTGGTTTTTTTCTTCTTCGGACTTAATTTTCTTTTGCTGGAGGCTCCGAGACACCGCTTAAAAAGCGCAACATCATTCGAGATTGACAAAAGACTGAGAATGGGGAATATCGAAAGTACGGCAAGTCTCGCGTGACTCATCAAGGAAGTCAGAGACTCGTTCCGATACACGCAAGGAAGCAAGAAGGCTAGGATCTCGCAGGGCAGTAGCGTTTCGCGGCGAGGGAAAGAAGAAAGTCTCGCGAGAAAAAGCTATTTTTACTTCGCAATTCCTTCGCTTTGCTAGCGTTACCTAACTTCCTAGCATGCATCGGAACGGGTCTCCGGTGCTGACTGCAGAAGCGGTTGGCGCGTGTTTTGTTTTACATTGCAAGTAAAAAGTCCGTGTACAGGTACAGAATCTCTACCACTGGCGGTATTTTCAAGTCGCCAGCCGGGCGAATGGTACCCCAAATCGAGCTCGCCACACACTATATTTAGGGGCCATTGGCGAGTTGGCGAACGTTAAAGCTCAGCCCTGATTGTTCATACTCATCACCACATTCTAGGTTAGCCTTATCTTCATTGACTGTTGTACTTTCCTGAATTAGATCCATGATTACCCAGGTCTATGTTTCCCCAGGTCTGTGTTCTCCCAGGTCTGTTCCTCGGGTCTGTGTCCCCCAGGGTTTATTTTCCACAGGTCTATATTCCCTCGGGCCTGTCATCCTCCAGGCCTATGTTAACTCAGGTCTATGTTCTCCAGGTCTTTATTCCCTGATGTTTAAATTCCCATTTGTCTATTCCCCCATGTCTATGATTGGCCGCTAGGTCTATTCTTCCAGGGCTATGCTCACCCCCCAAAAATATACACGTGCTATCGCCCATAGTGGCGTATCACCTATAAAGAGGGAGAGAGAGAGAGAGAGAGAGAGAGAGAGAGAGAGAGAGAGAGAGAGAGAGAGAGAGTTAGTTTTGGGGTGTTAGGGTTCAGGGTAGATTGTCAGATTACTAAGTGTTTTTTAAATGGTTGGTTTGTTAATCATCTTGGCAGCATACTTAATATCCCACATCCCCCCGCCATGCCACACCCCTCTCTCTCTCTTTCTCTCTCTGTCTCTCTGTCTCTGTCTCTCTCTCTCTCTCTCTCTCTCTCTCTCTCTCTCTCTCTCTCTCTCTCTCTCTCTTTCTCTCTTCTCTCTTTATGTTTCACCAGTTCTATGTTCACCCAAATAAAAACCACTTTGCTTGCATAGACTACATTGAAATGTAATTCTTCTTGCTCGATCTTTGTGAGTAAGATGTATTTTGTCTCAAACTCTAGCAATAACCCTTGTGGTATGTTATATACTGCAGATCCAGGATGCCGATCATCTCTTCGCAAGCCAAAGCAAATGGTCAAGTCCTAGAAAGTGACCATTCAAGTGCCCGTTCAAGTGTTCAGTTTTCTGCTCAAGTCAAAGAGGCATTGTCAAAAAACAATGTTGTATTTTTTTGCCAAGAACATTTAATGAAAAAATGTCAATCCATCTTCAACGAGTTCACAAAGAAGAGCTAGAGGTTGCTCAGATTGTATTAATTTTTTCTTATTCAATTGAATATTATGTTTTTTGCAATATTTGAATTTATTTATATCCGTTGGTTTTTTTCTTACCTAAAGAGATGTCGTCAGTTTTTGTTAACAGTTTTACTCATAAACCAATTTCACTTCTCACTCCATCACCAACCCCCTCGGGGAAGATTGGTGCTAGCAGCATTGTCACTTTAAAACAGTTGAAATTAAACTATGCATTATGACATGCCAATGGTGTACGGTCCTTTCTTTTAATTTTGTTGTTGTTATTCATTCTGTATTTTGTTTACAAAAAAGTACTTGTCAGTTATTCATTGAAATAAAATTGTTTCAGACTAAATTTGATACATTTGTCTTGAGTGTTTGATACGTTTTGAGTGTTTGCCTCCAGGTCTATAGTTGATTACTCATTGCTTACAGGGTCCAGCGGACTACGATGAGCCGAATGAGAGGGCCTCATCTAGGTGTATGAGTTAGAGTATTACTTCACAAATAATGTTAAAACAATGTGGATAGGCCTATGGTCGAATAAATTGTGTGTCAAATGTCAAATACTGCAAATGCATACGACTTTTTTTGACTATGTACTCGCTCAAAACTCAACGCAAAATGAGTCCTAAATAGGCCAAAAGTGACATTTGACTTATAATAATATGTCCGGTCTTTCCGCCGTCGACTGAGCAAGACATTGAAGTGGTCAAGTTCTATTTCAACTAACACAACCAAACTAGGTAATATGGAGTATACCCATGAGACCTCGAAAATGATAAGTGAATTAAAGACTTCACTTCAAGGCCAATTCATAGGGTCAAAAAATGTTAGTACAAAATAATTAAATATTTGACATTTCTAAAATTTCTAATTTATTAATATTGAATTTACGATTCTTTGTTTTATGATACATATAAATGAGATTGTTAAATTGGTCAAACTATCTCTAAGGTTTGTTCGTATGAGTACTTTGAAGTGACCTTGGCTCTGAACTATGAGTGGTATAATGTCCAAATTTGTTTTTAGAGATAATATAGTTTGATATTTCATATATTTTCTGTTTTTTCGTTGATATTCAAAGTCAAGTTCATTGTAGGCCTTGCAAGTACTTTTTAAAAAAATTTATCAGGACTGCTTAGTCAAATTGGCGTCAGACTATGCGCCCAAAGGTTGCAAGTGGGCGCCTTGCGCCGCTTGAGTTAGATTCTTTATCGGCCAACATCTTGACCTGCCCAATAATTCATTTATTTAAAAATTATAAAAGTGTTGACCCTCAGGATACGAATAACCCCTTGGCAAACCAGATTGTGGCCGATAAACTATCTCGGGGCAATGAAATATCAGTGTATGGATTTCAGGTTAATGATACAAAATATTGGAACATAATGAAGCAGTGCCTCATTTGAATAATAATTATAATGGATATAAGACCCCCACATTTACAGGAACACGAGCATCTAATTCCGTGAATGTCATCTACAAATCTTGTTCCAAAACCATTATCCGCTTTTCAGGAGTATGAGTGCAAATTCTTCAGGGATGTTGTATAGAAAAAAATTACCTGACGTGATAATAATGCCCGCCTTTGGAACTAAGAACATGAATTTAAGCCACAACCCTGTGTACACATCTTTGAAGGTACACGCGAAATTTCAGTTCAATCAGCCCAGTCATAAACGCTTGCGTTCTGTGTGCACATGAATGAACATGAAGGTTTAACGTCTACACCCACCATTGGTGATATGGTAGACGTGGATAACCATCCCAGGGAAAGAGGTGTAAGGTCCTAAATCAACACTGAACCACCAGAGCAATCATACTGCTAAAGTGGACAGTAAAACGGAAAGTGTGCACATACTTTATTAATATTAAAATGAACTAGAAAGACACATCCATATGACTCACATGCTTCTTATGGAACTTGCAATATTTGCTTTGGATCGTGGAGACTTGATCTGATTAAAGCGGCTGACAAGTGTTAAACACCCCAAGGTATCCACGATCCAAAGCAAGTCTGGAATATGCCTTACAGAAGAACAAGAAGTCTTGGATAGATGAATAAAGTACTGCTCTGACCTTTACAACCACACACCAAACGGAAACCCATCAGTTCTAGCATGTCCCCAGAACGAAGAAGAAGAAGAAATCCTTCCAATTCTCAGATAAGAATTTGAGGCAGCATTGCAATCGCTAACGAAGTCAGCGGGAGTGGACAACATACCCGTGGAATTGCTTCAAGCAGGAGGAGAAGCGATGATTGACGCCCCTCACCATTATCTGTAACAAGATCTGGCAGAGTGAGGAGTGGCCTACACATGGATCCAGTCACTTGTCATCACTCTTCCCAAAAAAGTTAACCTTCAGGAGTGTGAAAATTACCGCACCATCAGCCTCATCAGCCATCCCAACAAGGTCCTCCTGAAAATAATAGTCAACAGATTGAAACCCCAAGCTGAACAAATCATAGCTGAAGAACAAACAGGATTCATGGCAGGGCGAAGTACCACTGAACAGATTTTCAACCTCAGATTAATTTGCGAGAAATACGTATAGCACGAACAACATCTATAATGTGTTTGCAGACTTCAAGAAAGCCTTTGACCGAGTCTGGCATGCAGCTCTGTGGACAACCATGAGAGTGTACAACATCAGCCCTAAAATTATTGAAATCATCAACATCTTCCTAGAGCGCATCATGTCAGATGCCCTTGCAGATCACGAAGGCATAGTAAGCTTAGGGGGTAGAGCAATCTCCAACCTCCGTTTTGCGGATGACATTAAAGGTCAACATCATTGAAATATAAAATTGAGCACAAAATATCTACATAATAAAAGAAGTCACATGCCAAACAACTTTTTTCCGAAAAATACTGCCTTTTTTTAATATTTAATAAAATCTACTTCGAATAAACTTTTGCACCTTCGAAAAGCCCGCTCACGTGACCACATGGCTCGTGACGTCAACTGCTGGAGACAATATAGAGTCCGATAGTGCCCCTTCTCTACCAGGGGCCGGGTAGCTCAGTTGGTAAGAGCGTCTTGCTAGTAACCGAAAGGTCGCTGGTTCGAATCCCGGATTGGTCAACGTGTGATCATATTATTTTCCCCTTTACCAACAACTGGTGTCAGTATAAATCGGTCCAGTAGTCACCTATATGCGAAAGTGTCGTGTGACTATAATCTACATACAAACAAAAAACTTCTCTACCAAAACGCAGGAAAACGAAGAGCAGTGGCCTATATTGTGCCGTTGGAGGTTGTACAAACAAACAAGCGGATGGGATAACATTGCATAGGTTTCCAAAAAACGAAGAAGTGCGAAATAAGTGGGTGAGATTTGTGCGTCGTCAGCAATTTGCGCAAAACACTTCGCTGAAGACTGCTACCCCCCAAGTGCCACTTTTATGCGGAGCTTTGGGATGAAAACAATACAGACATTAAAGCCTATCTCTGTTCCAACGATCCAAAGCCTCAACAACAGCAACAGTGATTCAAGTTACTAGTAGTAGGCCTACTAGTACTGCTTCAACTTCAACTACAGTCACAGTGGCTACTACACATCCATCGTCTGCTATCACTTGCCGGGTGTCAGGAAAGTCAGAGGAGCTTTTCAGAAAAGGGAACGCAAGAGGTTATGTATTCACGGGTCTAGCTCGTATAATTATTTGTTTATTATTACAATTAGTACTCGGGGGTCGAATTCGTTTCTAACAGAAGAGAGCACTGCTGTAACACGACAGATCGAGTGAAGAAACACTGCTTGTCTCGCTTGTAACTTCTTCGCAATCGGCCATTGTCTACAGCTGCTGACGTCACTGCGAGGGGAGATCAGCGATAGCTGCGTTTTAGAGTATTACTTCCCTTACCCTTAATTACAGGTAGGAAATCCCACTTTCAGTGATCGATATCTATTAAACGATAGAGCTTTGCTTACCGAACTTTTTGCATCTGGTATTATTTAGTAAAGTTCTTTCAGCAGAAACTTTTTGACCGAGCACTGTGGTTGACCTTTAATGGATTGGCTGGAGAGGAACAACAACGTGAACAGCTGGTACAGAGGCTTGACACACCAGAGCCTATGGAATGGAAATGAGAGCAGAGAGGACCACAATGATGACCAACAACACCAATGGCATCAACAGGGACATCAAAGTCCAAGGCCAATCCCTCAACACAGTGCATAGCTTCAAATATTTAGGAGCCATTGTATCATACAATGGGTCCAGTCAGGAAGTCATCTCCAGGATGCACAAACAACTGCTGCCCTGACAAGGTTGAAGCCCAATTGGAAAGGCAGGACCATCAGTCCATATTCCAAGGTAAGACTGCTGCGTTCCCTTGTCATATCCATCTTCCTATACGCTTGCGAAACATGGACCCTTACAGCAGATGTACTACGAAGAATACAAAGCATGGAGATGAGGTGCTACAGAAGACTTCTGGGTATTTCCTATTCCCAGACGAAGTCTGACAGACCATCACACAATGACATGCTCACAGTGGTGAACAAACGGAAACTCCGATGGTATGGCCACGTCACAAGATCATCAGTCCTTTCAAAGACCATCCTGCAAGGCACAGTAGAAGGAGGCAGAAGAAGAGGGAGACAGGTAAAGAGGTTTGAGGGCAACACAGTCGAGAGTGGACTAGCTTGACACTGAGCGAAGCCATGAGGGTTGAGGAGGACAGAGAAAGATGGAGTATGTTGGTGAAACGATCATCTGTGTTGCCCCAACGACCTTCGAGTTATGGGATAGGATAGGATAAGAATATTTAACATGAAAATGAATGCCCATAAAGAAATAAATAAAACTGTGGTATTAAAATGCAAATGAATATCGACTTTGATCTTTTTATGCTCTTGACCTTGAGATGACCTTGACCTCCTGTTCCAAAAACACTTATTGACGATCAAATATTTACAGCAAAAGTTGTATTATGCCAAAAGACTGACCTTTGGATGACCTTGACCTTCAGTGACCTTAACCTTGGGATAACCTTGACCTTCACAAGGGATCTCATGCTCATGAAAGATCAAATAACTCAATGTTGTTGCATACTATGGGTTACCTCCTGTTCCAAAAACACTTATTGACGATCAAATATTTACAGCAAAAGTTGTATTATGCCAAAAGACTGACCTTTGGATGACCTTGACCTTCAGTGACCTTAACCTTGGGATAACCTTGACCTTCACAAGGGATCTCATGCTCATGAAAGATCAAATAACTCAATGTTGTTGTATACTATGGGTTAAATAATGCCATTCTACTGTACAATTACCAATTTTTTAAAAATGTTTTTACAAGGCCTAAAATGACCTTGACCTTCAAGATCAACTCAAAACTGGAACATATATGAAAGATCAATCTACCATCTCTAAATCTCTAAAGAAAACAAGATTGGACTTTATATCTCTCATTGTTTAGGGCCAAGATCACTTCAAAATACCTATACTAACCGATGTTAGACAGCTCCAGTGACCTTGACCTTGACCTTGGAATGAGGTTGACCAAATTTGCATATAATATGTGTGTCATTGATATCTATCATGCTTCAAAGAATCATAAGTTCATTATTAATATCTTCGAAAAAAAGTGAAATTTTGTGAAAAATTGTCATTTTTGTAACTAACACTTGTTGACCATGTGACCTTGACCTTGAAGTGAAGTAATTCATTTACTGATCATTTATGAGGTCTCATGGGTACACACCATCTTACCAAGTTTGGTTGTCCAAATTTAGACTCCAAAAAGCAGAATCATGTATGGAACCCAAAGTACTAGTTTGGTCGTTCGTGTGTGCCTGAAGGAACCCACTTGTACAAAAAGGAACCCACTTTTCCAAAGTCAACCACATCAAAGTTTGTTTATATATTTTAAATTTTTAGTGATATTGGAACCATGTACAGTCAAATTAAGCTGTATGCTGAGTTTTGAAGTCCTCACTAGTTTACATCGTGTGGAACCCAGTTGACATCATTTTGGAAAGAAACCCAGTTGGGAGGCTTTGAACGTATGTGTGTGTGTGTGTGTGTGTGTGTGTGTGTGTATGTATATGTCTCTGCATGTGTGGTTATAATACTCTGCACACACGTTTTGTATAACTGCATGCCAAAATACTCTTAATGCATGCCCGTGCATGATGCGGCATTTGTTTGTTGCGGCGTTCATTTAATGGTGTGCGGCAGCGAGCGGCCGGCGTGCGGGGCGTGCGCGGGTGTGCGCGGGGCGTGCGTGCGCGGGCGGGCAGACCACTGCACCCATTTACATCTCGTGTGGTCTTGGTGTGGGGTCTGTTTTGTTTACACTCAACAATGAATAAGTTATTTGTCAACAAATGCAATTTTTCACTGTCCATTTCTTCAGTTTAATTGCTCTCATAGTTTTAGTGTTGATTTAGCCAAAATAAAACGTATACAGCTATAGGCTGTCTTGTATATAATGATAAAAGAGAGTCTCATAGCCTTGTGAACGTAGGGGAGCGTGATGTTAAAGAGATTACACTTATCTTGGGACCATCATAATGATGGTGATGCCCCTCTCTATCTCCCTCGCTGCTTTACCTTCCCCACCCTCAAGAGACTAGGTATTTAGTCACCCCATCCAAGTGTTAATCACACTAGCTGGTGCTTAACTTGCGACACAGTAGTGAGTGCTCCAACCACTGTGCTATCCACAAAGCATATACAGCTATAGACCACCTTGTATATAAAAATAAAGATAGTCCCATAGTCTTGAGATCCCACTTATCTTGGGCCAGCATAATGAGGGTGATGCCCATCTCTCTCCCTCACTGCTTTAGGTAGTCAGTCATAGTTGAGTCCTTCACGTTTTGTGGTCACCCATCCAAGTGCTAATCATCCTGGACGGTGGTTAACGTGCGACACAGTAGCGAGTGTTCCAACCACTGTGCTATCAGACATCCCTTGGCATTTTTTCCTTATTTAGTCTTTGTGTGACAGACTTGGTTGTCATATTCTATAACTATACCAAATTAGGATCAATGTAATACTTAATCACCACCACCATCACCTTCAACTCGGATGTGATAGATGCCGTCACTGAGATCCTTGGCAAACATCGACCAAAAAAATAAGTGTGCAGACACTGTATACATGCACGGACATGATATCTTCTTTGCACGGGGTGGGTGTTTTGTTTTCAGCGTATTTCATTGTATTTTGGCGTGCATTGTTTTAAATTTGGGCGTGCAGTGTGTCAAATTTGATCGTACAGAGTACTAAAAATGTGTGTGCAGACACTGCATACATGCACGCACACGTGCACGCCCATGGTATCATCGATGCACGGGGTTGCGTGTTTTGTTTTCAGCGTATTTCATTGTATTTTGGCGTGCACTTTTAAAACTTTGGGCGTGCATTGTTTTAAATTTGGGCGTGCAGTGTTTCAAATTTGATCGTACAGAGTATTAAAAATGTGTGTGCAGACACTGCATACATGCACGCACACGTGCACGCACATGATATCATCGATGCACGGGTTGCGTGTTTTGTTTTCAGCGTATTTCATTGTATTTTGGCGTGCACTTTTAAAACTTTGGGCGTGCAGTGTTACAAAATCCGTGTGCAGTGTTACAAAATATGTGTGCAGACACTGCATACATGCATGCGCACGTGTGCAGACACTGTTTACAATGGATGAACACGGTATCATCGTTGCACGGGGTACGTGTTTTTATTATATTTTGGCGTGCAGTTTTAAAAATTTGCGTATGCAAGTGTGCGTACGTGTGTAGACACTGCATACATGTACATGTATGTCATCATCCATGTTATCATCACTGCACGGGGTGTGCGTCCACACCATCATCGCTGTATGGGGTCAGTGTGTTCAAAGTATTTCCTTGTATTTTCATATGTAGTTTTTAAAATTTGTGTGGGCAAGTGTGCGTACGTGTGCGTGTGTAGATACTGCATACATGCCCATGCACGTTATCATCCATGTCATCATCGCTGCATGGGGTGCGCATTTTTTTTCAACATAGTTTTGAGTATTTCAATGATAGGATGGTGGAGTGTGCTGGGTGTGCGAGGAGAGGGGCTGAGGGTGGGTGGGTGTGTAGGTAAATAAAAAAGGATTTAAAAAAGTGAGGGCTAAATAAAAAAAAAAGATGGTTAAATCTATAAGCTGACTAATAAAAATAAGTGTGATCATCAACTAAAAAAATAGAGCAAAGAGAGAGAGAGCGAGAGAGAGCGAGAGAGAGCGAGAGAGAGAGAGAGAGAGAGAGAGCGAGAGAGAGAGAGAGCGAGAGAGAGAGAGAGAGAGAGAGAGAAATAAGAAAAAGAGGAGAAAGATGATCTAGCTCAAAACCACCAAGACGCATACTTGCAGCCTTTTGGGTGCATGGTCTGACGCCCTAGACAACTGAGCACTAACCATGTAATACTTTATCAGGCGTTGGCTAATATATTATCTAACTCAAAAACCATCGAGACGTACACTTGCAGCCTTTTGTTAACCACCACCAAGAAGCACACTTGTAGCCTTTGGGTATATGATCTGACTCCCAGACAATTGAGCACTATCCACACAGTATTTACTCTTTAAAAAGTGATAGCTAAATCTATAAGCCGACTAATAAACAAGTGTGATCATGTGTGTGACTTGTTAAACATGTTGGCGGGCGTCATCAGGGGTGGCATATATGTTTAGACTTTTTTTTTTTTTTTCAGGCGTGCTGACAGCATTTGATTAGTATTCAGTTATCTATGTTTGTAAAGATTTGTCTATATATTCAACCACGCCACACAACAGATTGTAGTTAGATATTCAATATCCCCTCCAAAAGTGACATTTTTCGATATTGTGTGTGCAGAGATCGATAAAAAATGAGAGAGAGAGAGAGAGAGAGAGAGAGAGAGAGAGAGAGAGCGAGAGAGAGAGAGAGTTACTTCCCATATCTTATGCTTGCGTCAGCCGTTTCCATATCATGTCCGAACATGCAGAGAAAGAGAGAGAGAGAGAGAGAGAGAGAGAGAGAGAGAGAGAGAGAGTTACTTCCCATATCTTATGCTTGCGTCAGCCGTTTCCATATCATGTCCAAACATGCAGAGAAAGAGAGAAAGAGAGAGAGAGCGAGAGAGAGAAAGAGAGAAAAAGAGAGAGAGAGAGAGAGCGAGAGAGAGAGAGAGTTACTTCCCATATCTTATGCTTGCGTCAGCCGTTTCCATATCATGTCCAAACATGCCTTTAAGAAAAAAAATGGGCTAGCGTGGTGTGGTACTTTGTGGTACTGTTATTGTGATTGATAAAAAAACACCTTTTTGGTAAAGTTTAACTATAATTTCTGTGATCACTTGTATTTTAAGTGCTTTAAACGTTGTAAATATTGTAAGATATAACTTTGGTGCATGAAAAAAAATATAAAAAACGCAATGATTGGTTAATTGTAAAAGATATTATTAGTGATTTTAAATGTGTGGCATTTTAAGGTTTCAGTACTAGATTTCGTTGACTGTAAAGCTCCCAACAACTTATGCAAACAGCATCAATTTTAATGCATTAGCTTGTTCAAATATCTTCTACAAAAGTTAAGATTATTGTTAGAGGATTTTTCATGGATATTTACAAGTTTGGCAGAGGACAGACACATAAGTTCTGGTAAGATCATTTATTGCATGCGTTCACGTACAGCTCACACTGTGTTTTTGTATCATTGAGTATTGGTTTGTTTTCATTTTAAATTGCACGACTTTTTCTCTCCTCGCTTTCCTGCTTACACATTATTCTATTAGTATACATAGATGATTGTATATTTTAATAACAATTGTATACATTTATATGCAGAGAGAAAGAGAGCGTGAGAGAGATAGATAGATGAGATAGAGAGGAGAGATAGAAAGAGAGAGAGAGAGAGAAAGAGAGAGAGAGAGAGAGAGAAAAAAGAGAGAGAGAGATAGAGAGCGAGAGAGAGAGAGACTCAAATCAATAAAATAAATCAAATACTTTAAAATATTTGCGCGATTCGCCTCATATAAATTCAATATCTCAAAAACCACTACATCGATTCTGCTCCTGTTTACCACTTTTTATCATGCGTCATCGATAGACTTTGTCATCAAAACTAAACAAAATCAATAATAACGTTTAAAAAAATTGCCTGTTTGATTAAAATGACCCTCATCCAATCCTATATAATCATTATCAAAATCATGTCTCTGCCTTTACACCATCTGTTTGAGTGATAGATGTGTGTGAGAGAGGATGAGCCAGAGAGAGTATATATACACATAGGCCATGATCTATCATTTGCAATGCTTCACATCCAAAAAAAATTCTAGTTAAGCTATCTCTCTTAAAATAAATAAGTTTATCATCTGCTCCCATGTAAATAAGATGAGCCACAGTCTTTCAAGCGTGATGGGCAGCTAATCACCCCTTCCCCCTGCTGGCTAATCACCCCCTCGGGATATCTCGCCATACTTACCAAGGCGCTGGTCAATTGATACATGATCTAAATCAAAATTGTCAAGACGCACGCTTGCAGCCTTTGGGTGCTTGGTCTAATGTACAGACAACTGAGTCATTACATATCCATCAATGGTCATTAACTATTCTTGGGTGTGTTTGTATAACAAAATATAGACACACAGAGATGAAAAAAAAAAGAAAGAGAGAGAGAGAGAGAGAGAGTGAGAAAAAGAGAGAGGGTGTGAGAGAGATAGAGGACAGACACATAAGTTCTGGTAAGATCATTTATTGCATGCGTTCACATACAGCTCACACTGTGTTTTTGTATCATTGCGTATTGGTTTTTGTTTTCATTTTAAATTGCACGACTTTCTCTCTCCTTGCTTTCCTGCTTACACATTATTCTATTAGTATACATAGATAAATGTATATTTTAATAACAATTGTATACATTTATATGCTGAGAAAGAGAGAGAGAGAGAGAGAGAGAGAGAGAGGGAGGGAGAGAGAGAGCGAGAGAGAGAGAGAGAGAGGGAGAGAGAGAGAAAGAGAAAGAGAGAGAGAAAGAAAAAGAGAGAGAGAAAGAAAAAGAGAGAGATTTTGATATTTATGAATGGTACTAAAATTTTGCTGGCTCCCGTCTTCTTTTGATCCTCCCTTTCGTTAATCCTAAATATGTCTTCGGGGTATATATAATACATCATTTTAACATTTATGAGTGGTACTAAAGTTTATTACCGATCATTAAATTAGCGTGTCTAGGTATAACTATTAATGTATACAACCACAAAAAGATGCGCACTTGCAAGCTTTGTGTGCTTGGTCTAAATAAAAAAAAATTGATAAATACAACAAAAAAGACGCGCACTTGCTGCCTTTAGATGTTTGATCTCACGCTCATACCACTGAGTCATTCTATATTCATCAAGATGCACACTTGCTGTCTTTGAGTGAGACGCGCACTTGCTGTCTTTGGATGTTTGATCTAACGCTCAGACCATTGAGTCATATCCATTCACCGAGATGCGCACTTGCTGTCTTTGGGTGCTTGATCTAGCGCCCCACACCACTGAGTCATTCTATATTCTTATGTGGCTCTGTATAAACATGATCCTAAAAACCATAAGACGCGCACTTGCTGTCTTTGGGTGCTTGATCTCACGCCCAGACCAATGAGTCATTCTATATTCATCAAGATGCGCACTTGCTGTCTTTGGGGTGCTTGATCTAACGCACAGACCATTGAGTCATATATCCATTCACCGAGATGCGCACTTGCGATCGCACTATCAATAAAATTATATCCCCCCGGGCCATACGTCATCCATCACTTTTGACAGGTCACAAGACCCTCACGTTGGGGGCATCATGACCTAAGAGTACATGCGCACCTATGACGTCATCCCCCTGTCACGTGACCCACTTTTTAGGTGCAGGTGCACGGTTGCCCATCCGCATACCTCCATACTACTTCCCGCTCACCACCAAAAGCAGAAGGCGAGTGGTCAGCCGGGGAGAACAAATGTCGTGTCGCCTTGTCCTGCATAACCCAATGGCATCCCCAAAGGATTCTGCACAGCAGGAGCCACCCAAGGCTGGTCTAACCAAGAAATTCAAGGAAGACAACTTCTCTCCCAAGCCTCAACCAGTCGCCTCCTTTACTGCTACAGGTTTACAATCGGATGCCAAAGAAATTTTAAATATAGTTACACAAGGTGGAGAGAGTTGAACAAGTCTTTTAAATGGCAATTCCCATATTCCCATAATAATAATAATAATAATAATAATAATAATAATAATAATAATAATAATAATAATAATAATAATAATAATAATCCTATCCTATCCTATCCCGTAAATCGGAGGTCGTAGGAGCACCACAGATGATCGTTTAACCAGCGTACTCCATCTTTCCCTGTCCTCAGCAACCCTGATTGTTTCGGTCAGTGTCAAACCAGTCCATTCTCGAATGTTGTCCTCCCACCTCTTTTTCGGTCTCCTTCTTCTTCTACCTCCTTGCACTGTGCCTTGCAGGATGATCTTTGCAAGACCTGATGATCTGATGACGTGGCCATACCATCGGAGTTTCCGTTTCTTCACCACTGTGAGCATAATATCGTGTTGTCCAATGGTCTGTCGGACTTCGTCGTTGGTGATGTGCTGGGTATAGGAAATGACCAGAAGTCTTCTGTAGCACCTCATCTCCATGCTTTGTATTCTACGTTGGAGATCTGCTGTGAGGGTCCATGTTTTGCAAGCATATAGGAAGATGGAGATGACAAGGGAGCGCAGCAGCCTTACCTTGGAATGTAGACTGATGGTCCTGTCTTTCCAAATGGGCTTCAACCTCGCCAGGTCAGCATAATAATAATAATAATAATAATAATAATAATAATAATAATAATAATAATAATAATAATAATTTTAGTTGTTGTTGTTGTTGCATCAATTTTTATTCATCAGATTAACATAAGTTGTATTGATAAAGACAACTTTAGACAACAATAATTTTAGTTATAAAGCGCACAATCAAAGAGAAGTCTACTCAAGATGCATTGAACACAGGCACATGCATACCAGTACAGAAGAGTACACTAAATAAATACACATATTTGCAACCGGATTTTTCTTTAACAGAATCCACGCTAAGCTTGAGCCTGTTAGAATATAGCGAAACACGGAACACGATGACTGATTTATATATTATGCTGACTTCCGTTTCCGACAAATGACCTCCGGAAGTTCACGCAAGCGCGGAACCACCATTGACATTGGGCGATGCCACACCGTTGTTGTGACTGGGCTTAATCCAAAAAGAAGCAACAGAAAAAAACACAACATGGAATGATAGATCTCAACTATTTGCAAAACAACAACAACAAATCCAATTTGGATCAACCAATTTTTAGATACACAGCACTATGACCTTGACCTTTTGAGAAAGTACCAATAAGAATGACGTCACAGGCTTAGCAGCAGTAATGACCTGTCTCCATTGTAAGGTTCGTGTAAGGTTTGTGTAAGGTTCGTGTAGGGTTCGTGTAAGCTTCGTGTAAGGTTCAAAAACCTTTTTGCTTCGAGGTTCTCGAATCCCGAACTGATGCTGATCCTTCGCGAACTTTCTGCGAACCTCCCAATTACGACAAGCCATTAGAGTATCCGCAGAGTAAATGTTAAATTTCGGTTAAGATTTTTGCGATACCCTCCCCCCCCCCCCCCCGCCGCTTTCCCCCACCTCCCCTATATACCCAAACTCAACAAGAGCGCTTCAACCGTAATTGATATATAGAGAATAAAACATGTTTAGCAACCAATATAATCCAAGGACCTTCACCTTTGCTGTAGAGCAAATATGATTACACGTGCGGCAGGTCCACTAACCTAGGTAATGTTCCGGTAAAGTTGGGTCAAAATCCGTTCAGCACTTCTTGGGATGTGACTTCCAACGGACCGACACACCAAACATTGGCTCGCTCTCATTCCCGACTATTTCAAAATATTTTTAAATAAGTCTGGAAATAGATAAAGACCAGAAATATGCGGCTTTTCCATAAAACCTAAGATATCTGACTGTCCCACAAATATGGAAAAATGGCTTTTTCCGTAGTAAATAAACATCCAGCAATATTGTCTTACAATATAAATGAAGGCTCGGTCTGGGGAAAAAAAATAGCAGAATACAAGACACAGAACGAACCATCCGTCAAGACACAGAACGAACCATCCGTCAAGACACAGAACGAACCATCCGTCAAGACACAGAACGAACCATCCGTCGACTCAAATAATCAATCCACTCACATTTCCAACCAATATAAGAAAAATGAGGGAGGAATTATCGGCCTTTGACTGTACTCACAGAAGTTCTCTTTTTTTGGCATTAAGGAAAGGGGGAGTTTATTTACTGCTTTCCTAATCTTGCTGGCCCACAGGGCTTGCTTCCACACCACACTGCGTAGCTCCGATTAGGCTAGCCGAGAATTACGCTCCGACTTTCCGCAGACCTCTGCAGCTGGTCAGGAGTAGATTGCAGGTTTTCTTGAAGAATTACATACATACATACATACATACATACATACATACATACATATTACTACTGCTATTACTGCTATTACTGCTATTACTACTATTACTACTACTACTACTACTACTACTACTACTACTACTACTACTACTACTACTGGGTGTTATACGTGCCTTATTCCTATGTAGCGGAAAGGGAGGTGACTGGTTGAGGCTTGGGAGAGAAGTTGTCTACCTTAAATTTCTTGGTTAGACTAGCCTTGGGTGGCTCCTGCTGTGCAGAATCCTTTGGGGATGCAGGACAAGGCGACACGACATTTGTTCTCCCCGGCTGACCATTCGCCTTCTGCTTTTGGTAGTGAGCGGGACTACGTTGTCGGCAGGCATTTTATGCAAGTCGGTGGCAGCGACTTTGCAGCGAAGTGTCGTGGCACTAGTAGCCGGCAACCCGCTTTACAACCAACAACACTTCACCGCCTCGCAGGGCAAATATTTTTATGTCCCTCTTTTGAAGGATAAAATGAAAATAACAGCTCGGGTTGGGCCGTGTTCTCAAGATGGTGACCGAGATACGGAAGTCAAATACTTCCGCTCGGGCTACACCTAAATCAGACTCAAAGCGCGGCGATCTGTAACCAACATACACTGTCACATGTTGCCGACGGCTACATACACAACAAAGACACATTTATCAAACATGTGTTGTAAAAGACAAAGACACATTTATCAAACATGTGTTGTAAAAGACAAAGACACATTTATCAAACATGTGTTGTAAAAGTAAAGTCGCTAGTACAAGACCGAAATCGAAATTCAATTGTAAATTTGAAATATTAGATGGATTGTACCCAATACTGTTACCGAATGGAGGTAAGAAACCGGAATACCCGTATGTTATACGCCTTACATCACTCCTTTTCGTGTGAAATACGATGCTATATAAATCTATCTTTTACTACTACTACTACTACTACTACTACTACTACTACTACTACTACTACTACTACTACTACTACTACTACTACTAATATTATTATTATTATTATTATTATTATTATTATTATTATTATTACTGTTGCTGTTATTATTATTATTATTATTATTATTATTATTATTATTATTATTATTATTATTATTATTATTATTAAAATATAGATTTATATTACAACGTATTTCACACGAAAAAGGGTGAATTTCTTCTTCTTCTTCTTCTTCTTCTTCTTCTTATTACTATTATTATTATTATTATTATTATTATTATTATTATTATTATTATTATTATTATTATTATTATTGTTATTGTTGTTGTTGTTAATATTATTATTATTATTATTATTATTATTATTATTATTATTATTATTATTATTATTATTATTATTATTATTATTATTGTAAAACCCTCGGTGTTGTGAATAGTCTCGTACCTCAGTGACGTAAGATCGTTCCATGCGGAAATAGAACCCGTGACCTTCAGGATAGGAAACTAGCTCATTATCAGCTGTGCTACCAGGCCATCGTCACATCGCATGTGTGTGTATGTGTGTGTTTGGGGGAGAGAGAGAGGGAGAGAGAGAGGGAACGAGAGAGAGAGTCGTTGTTTACAGGATCCAGCGGACTGCAAAGAGCCGAATCAGGACCCTGAGAGAGAGACAGAAAGGGACAGAGACAGTCACAGACAGAGAGAGATAGAGAAAGAGAGAGACAGAGAAGACGAAAATGGCAAGGGGCTGGGTAGCTCAGTTGGTAAGAGCGTCTTGCTAGTAACCGAAAGGTCGCTGGTTCGAATCCCGGATTGGTCAACGTGTGATCATATTATTTTCCCCTTTACCAACAACTGGCCCGCTGGTGTCAGTATAAATCGGTCCAGTAGTCACCTATATGCGAAAGTGTCGTGTGACTATAATCTGCAAACAACAACAACGAAAATGAACACGAATCCAGAAATTCAGGGCATGGTCCTTTAAGAACGGTTTGTGTACCAGATATTCAAACAAACAACAAGCACTGAATATATTGCGACTTAAATACAAATGCAACATAGGTCATGATACTGCAAATTCCCGAAGTTCCATGGCTCTATATGATTAAATGCATAGTTTTTTTTAAGTTTTTTTTTTCTTGTAAGGGGGGAGAGAGAGAGAGAAAGAGAGAGAGAAAGAGAGCTAGAGAGAGAGAGAGAGAGAGAGAGAGAGAGAGAGAGAGAGGAGAGAAAGAATACTGTTGACGATGAGTGTGATGTGGATAAAGTTGTAGAAACAGCAACAGCATCAGCAGTAGTAGTAATAGCAGCAGTAGAGGCAGAAATTACGGGCAGCAGTACGATTTTATGGACCAAGAGATAAGCGACGCAACAGAGGCCCTTCACTGCTAACAGTTCTGTGAGAAAGCAGAGAGCTGACTGGGTTGTGAAAGGCTATTTCCACGCCAATTATAGCCCTCGCTCCCCACCCCTTCCTCACCCTCACCCTCACTACCCCCTTCATTCCTCCACCTACCTCCATATTCCCAACATTCATCCCAACCCGATGGGAGTGTCACTGAACCCAAGATCAAGATGCGCAACCCCCTTACCTTCATTCTCTCTCGGGAAATTAAACACAATATGGACAGCCATTAAAATGTATTTCCATACACACATACAGTGAGTGCGTGTGCGTGTGTGTGTGTGTGTGTATGTGTGAAAGAGAGACAGCGAAAGAAGGAGCGAGAGAAAGAGAGGGAGAGAGACAACCTCCGTGTACAAGTGCATGATGAACATAGTGGCAACGGGTGGTTCATTATACCAAAGAGCTTAATGATAAAAAGAGGGGGAACTAGGTACAGAACCGCGAGACGAAAAGTACGAGTTATGCTCCCTTGTCGACATGCTGAAAATAACTCATGGCAGAAAGTCAAAAGGCGACCGAGTGAAACAGGTCGGTGACTTTTGCACAGCTATCAATTGCCATAATGCCAGATACAAGAAAAGTTGTGTTGGCGTCCTTTTTCAAATTTCCAAGAGACAAAGAAAGGTAAATTGTAATTGAAAAACTTCATTTTTTTGTGTTTATATACGCCTAAACTAAGACCGCTGCAGTGTTGTTAGTGTTAAAACAATCGGAGAGCGGCTTGAATGATTCATGTTATACTTATGTGCTAAATCCAAAACAGTTTGCTTGCTGACAGTTTACGTTCAACAGGTCGCTCACTGTTTACGTTATTGCTAGGTTGTTTGACTATATTTGTGCTTATATTTCAAAAGTACATGTCAGATTGGCAGTTTGGCTTCGTCAAACTGCTTATGTTAACAAGTTAAATTAGACTAAGTCTGTTTTCTCCTCGTGATCAAATACTGTCAAAATAACCCCTTACCTAGGCACAAAAATGGTCCTTGATCTGTTGTAATCCCTTTTCGTTTGAGTGTAAACGGGAAAAAAAAGTAATGTAGAAACTCAGTCCTTGTTCTGATCTGTGAATTTCTGCGCATTAGATCTATATTGCGTGGAATGTTGTAGTTTAGGTTCTGATTGTTCTGTCTGATTAATTAATTATTTTCCATGAAGTGACTGATGTTATTAAGCCAGTGATGTGGGAGGTGAGAGGGTTGGGAGGTAGGGGGACACCTGATATAAATTAAATTCACACTATTAGTGAAACATTTTGTTATTGTGCTTTATTGTGATTAATTGATTGAATGACAGAGCTCTCTCTTCCCCCAACCCTCTCTCTCTCTCTCTCTCTCTCTCTCTCTCTCTCTCTCACGATTACGGATTTACACAGTTTCGGATAAATGAAACAGTCTGTCATGCATATTTTAATTTAAAAATATCTGTCGTTGATGAAAAAATAATAAATTCCAGGGCAGAAAACGAACCTATGACATACACACATAAGTAGCATAAAAGCACCTAATAAATTTCAATAAGTAAACATAAAAAAGACAGCAGTAGCGGAATGTTAATAATAATGATGGTTAAAAGTTTGGTTTTGGCAAACGTTGCCATAAAAATGTTCTTTTGCAATGGCATAGGCTCAATAAGTTACCACGCAAAGATCATTCATATAGCAGATGATGAAATATAGCCAGCCCGAGCAAAGGGAAATAATCCGTGAGAGCCTCTCGCATTTTTGTATATGACATAATGAAAGTTCCCCCTCTTTCCGTAATAAGCTCTTTGATTATACATTCATTTGTGCGAGCTGCGTTTGTGTGTTTGTCAGTATGCACGCATTTACGCGCTCGGGTGTGGGTGCGTGCTTACGGTTGTGTGGGTGTGTGTATGTATGTGTGTGTGTGTGTATGTGGGTGTGTGTGTTTGTGTGTGTGTGTGGATGCATACAATCGTGCGCTTGCTTGCCTGCACAACTGCGGATTTGCCTGTAGAGGTGAGTATTGATGATGATCAGCATGACATCAAGTATATTTCAGGTGTCTGTGGCCGCCACAAGCATCACTCGCCAAAGGCTGTCGACAGTCATACATATTTCAGCTCACCTCCACACGGAATATTGGATAATAATGCTATTTGCTTTCCCCTTTTTTGTTTGTTTGTTTGGGGAGTGGGGGGAGAAGGGGGGCGCTGTTGTGCGTGTGCTAGTCACGTGACAGTGTACTGAAATAATGAATGGTCTTTACGCATATAGTCAGTCTTGCTGAATCTGTGGGTGTTTTTATTTAATTTCCTTTTTATTTTTGGTATTTCCAGACTAATGTGGAAATATTTTGAAAATGTCGATCTTTCGGTTTGATCAAAATCTGTTAAGTTGTTATTGAGATGTCTTCCAAAATACCGACGCACCGCACGGCAGACTGACAATTCCCGTGTTCTGATTATTTAATTTCATTTTTATTTATTATTATTATTGAGGATTTTTATGGAGCACTTATCTCACCGTACTTGACCAGACTCTAGGCGCTGGCCGATACAGGATCTAACTCAAACCGCCCGAGACGCCCACCCGCAGCCTTTGGGCGCATGATCTGACGCCCGGACAACTGAGCACTATCCTGGCCAGCCAGGGATGGGGGAGAAGGACCAAGTGCATGCTGGGTGTGTTCTTGTTACCGGCACTCACCCGTATAGTACATGAGCGTCAGGATCTTTAAAGTCCGTTATGATGGACTGCATGCGACACACATTACATTACATTACATATTTGTTGCTTTAGGTCCAGCGGACTCTTCTGAGCCAAATCAGGACCGGACAACCCCCAATCCGCATAAAAGATCTGCTGAAACAACCCTAGTGGGAAAACTGAATGCCCTCCATCAGCCAGTCACTTTACAATAAAGACATCCCACGCAGGGGACGGCTGAGGCTTCACCCCAACTTATCGAACCCCCGTTTACAAAAACAAAATAGAATACAAACGTCATTATAAATTATCAACAAAACACATACATATAAAATGCCTACATTGCTAAATAATAACATCATAGGAAGCCCTAGTGACCACCTGGCAGAAAGCGTCCAATATTCCCAAGCTGATCCAACAGACCTCATACACAAATAAGGAGTCTTGTCCCGGAAGAGTTTTCAAGAAAAAAGGTAGGAGACTGGTCTAGCGAAGAAGACGATAGTATAGCAGATTGATAGAACAGAGCAGGAATTAGAAAGAGCAAATGAGAAAGACAGCGACAGTGGGAATTTAAAGCACTAAATTTCCAGAAAGTGGGGATACTATTTATACTGAAACCCCCGGCACCCCAACGGGGATTATGCGACACACAGACTAGACCTCGGTTTATACTCTCATCCGAAGGACACACCAGCTCTATGCCTATGCAGGAAACGGGAATAAAGTGTCTTTCCCAGGGACACAACAAAGACCTGTAAGCACCGACCAATCAAAATCACTCTTATATTTGACTGCCTAGCCAACTGACCAATCAGAAATAACTTGACATGACCGAGTGCAATCGTCTAATAGATATCGTCAATACAAAACGATGGTCGACGACGGCACCAGCCAAGAGAAATCATTCTTAGAAATGACGGACGAGGCAAAAGAATCAAACCAATAGAAATCGAGAATAGAAGAAAAATCGATGTGCTAGCCAATAATAAACATCCTTGGTAATACTTGACCGATCGACCAATATAAAACACTCTTAGTGATGACGAAAAAGGCTTTCAACCAATAGAAAACGAGAATATAAAAGAAGTGTGTGCCACTAACCAATAGAAATGATTGACACGAAAAGTTGTAGATAGTCCAACGAAGTCTTGTTCTGTAGAAGTTCTGAAGAAAAGGGACCAACGTTCAGCTTCATCGAACGTGCTACACGGCCTACGTTCAGCTTCATCGAACGTGCTGCACGGCCTACGTTCGCCTAGTG
>CM072522.1:62023753-62051253 GCA_036898135.1 Oncomelania hupensis | reverse complement strand
TAAAATAAGTAGGAAAGTGTGTTTAGAACAAAACCTTCCTCCCTCTCTCCCCATCCCCCCTCTCCCTACAAATTACACTGCTCTTCAATAAAAGAGAGACAGACATAGAGACAGAGAGAAAGACAGAGAGAGAGGCAGACATAGAGACAGACAGAGAAAGAGACAGACAGAGACAGACAGAGACAGACAGAGAAAGAGACAGACAGAGACAGACAGAGACAGACAGAGAAAGAGACAGACAGAGACAGACAAAGACAGACAGAGAAAGAGACAGACAGAGACAGACAGAGACAGACAGAGAAAGAGACAGACAGAGACAGACAGAGACAGACAGAGAAAGAGACAGACAGAGACAGACAAAGACAGACAGGCAGAGAGACAGACAGAGATACAGACAGAGAGAGAAACGGACAGAGAGAGACAGACAGAGAGAAAGACAGAGAGAGAAACAGACATAGAGAGACAGACAGAGAGAAAGACATAGAGAGATAGAAAGAAAGACAGAAAGAGAGAGACAGACAGAGACAGACAGACAGAGAGCCAGTCAACCAGACAGACAGAGAGAGACAGACAGAAAGAGACAGACAGAGACAGACAGACAGAGAGACACAGACAGAGAGACAGACAAGCAGACAGAGAGAGAGAGATTTTACACTTTTAAAAAATTGTATTAGGGATAAAGATTTTAGACTAATTGAATTGCAATGTCAAACTTCCCAAAGTTTCCCTTAATAAATTAACATAATGGACAACCTTTAACACTGCATTTAAAATCATACAACAAACATGCAAACACACACACACATACACACACCCACACATCATCATCATCACCATTGTCATCATATTTAAAGAATATTAGACAATACTTTATTACATATTCAATAGTGGTGTTTCACCCGTCCCCTATACGCTTAATGTGTCCGGGGACGTAAATTTACTCCAAAAAAAAACAACACTTTATTACCCTCCCTCACTCTTTGGAAGAAAACTAATTCCACAGATGCCTAACAGATTTTCTTTATAACAGAAAATATTGTGTCGCAATGTTTACACTCCACAGGGAGAGAACTCGATCACACAGCCGTTTCATTAAATGATTGGCTAGTTTTGTATAAGTCATATTCTTTAATAATCCAAAAAATGGAAATTACAAGTATTAGTCAATACCAGAGAGAGAGGGGTAGTTTCTATTTATAACGTTTATGGATATCAATTGGCTTAGTCCCCCCCCACCCCCCTCCTCCTCTCACGCCCCACGTCGGAGAGCCGGGGGTTTCTGTATAAAAAGTACCCCCCCCCCCCCACCCCTCTTTCTGAACATTTTGTGCTTGAAAATCTCACTCTCGTTGTCTTTCTCCAATGTTCTTTCTCATTCCTACTCTGTTCTATCAATCTACTGTATTCTTCTCTAGGCCTGTCACCTACCTTTTTTTTCTTCTTAAAAACGCTCCCAAAACTCCTCATTTGTGTATGGGGTCTGTTGGGTCAGCTTGGGGATATTGAACGCTTTCTGCCAAATGGTCACTAGGGCTTTCTATTGTATGATTATTTAGCAATATAGGCATTTTATATGTATGTGTTTTATTATTATTTTATAATGGTGCTTATATTCTATTTTGTTTTTTTGTAAACGGGGGTTCAATAAATTAGTACAGCCTCAGAGTCCACTGCGTGGAATGCCTTTATTGTGAAGTGACCGGCTGGTGGAGTGCCTTCAGTGTTACCATTAGGGCTGTTTCGGCAGATCCTTTTTACGGATCAGGGGCGAGCCCTCTTTCAACCAAGTTGGAGTCCAAATTCAGCTCTGGGCAGCTCGCTGGACCCTATGTACAATGACAAACTAATAAAAATGTCTCGAGATATGCGGGTGTTTATTCCATGCCAGAGAGAGAGAGAGAGAGAGAGAGAGAGAGAGAGACAGAGACAGAGACAGAGACAGAGACAGAGAGACAGGAACAGAGAGAGAGACAGAGAGACAGGAACAGAGAGAGAGACAGAGAGAGAGAGAAATCGAAGCCTTTAATAAGATAATAGCATTTGGTCCTAAGGACCTATTTCACATCTAGTCCATAATAAACAATTAACAACGGATAAACAAAACAATTAACATAACATTATAAATCACGAGAGACAGAGAGAGTGAGAGAGGGGGGAGGGGAGAGAGGGAGAGAGAAAGAGAAAGAAGGGGTGCGTTGTTGTCCAGAGGAAAGGGGTGAATCCTCCTGAACCTGAAGGGGTGAGCAATATAACATTGGGGTTCCTCAAGACGAGGTATATCATCGTTTACAACCCGCCTAAGTATTCTTTACTGTCTGTTCTGTGTGCACAGGAACAACTCCATTGTAATAATTTATACTGGTATTAAATATTCTTGACAGTTGTACTGGTACCCTACACATTCACAAAGACTTCTTTAAACGCTTTATTGGTGTTAGTTAGTCACGCATTGCTTACAGTGTCCAGCGGACTGCAAAGAGCCCAAACAGGGCCACAAAATCAAGGCCACAACTTGGATGAAAGAGGACTCACCCCTGATCCGCATAAAATATCTGTTGAAACAACCCCAGTGGTAACACTGAAGGCACTCCACCAGCCGGTCACTTTAGAATAAAGGCATCCCACGCAAGGGACGCTGAGTCTATACTCTAATTTATGGAGCCCCCGTTTACAAAAACAAAATAAAATACAACTATCATTAAAATATTAACAAAACACATACATATAAAATGCCTACATTGCTAAATAATATCATAGGAAGCCCTAGTGACCATTTGGCAGAAAGCGTCCAATATTTCCAAGTTGATACAACAGACCTCACACACAAATGAGGAGTTTCGTCCTGGAAGAGTTTTCGAGAAAAACGGTAGGTGACTGGTCTAGCGAAGAAGAAGATAGTATAGTAGTAGGAATGAGAAAGAACAAAGGAGAAAGAGAGCGACAGTGGGATTTAAAGCACTAAATTTTGGTATTTGTATGTGTGCGTGTGTGCGCGTGTGTGTGTGTCTAGTATTAGTTTGTATAAAGTGGAGACGTTTTTGTGTGCATTCCATTCATAAAGGGGAGATTATTATTGCGCTAACACCTGTCACACATATAGCTCGGTTATCGTTTCCTGCTTGCATTGAAAGACAGGTGTTCGACACTCAAGGTGTTAAACTACTAATAATAATAGTCCCACGCCGGCTCCCTAATTGCCGATCGATGGCAACTGTTTTATCAGTCTAACCAAGTTCTTTGAAAACAAACTACCCTGATAAGTGAGCTTTTTAACTTTTTCCTTTTAGTTCATAACACATGGAGGAGAGGGGAGAGAGAGAGAGACAGCGAAACGTTTGACGTTTGGACATCGTCCGTGTATTCACCCAAAAAACATACAAACAATAAAACAAACACAATTCTTCGGGCCACCAGCCCCTAGAAAATATGGTTGGTCACGAGGTGGACAAAAGTGTTGTACCTGATCTCTCAAGAATTACAATGGCGTTTACTTTCATTAGGTTATTACATCATCTCAAGTGTATCTGCTCATAAAATTCAGTTCGTATTTTTAGTGCATGAAAAATAAAGAGTCCTAATCTCCATACATGAAACTTTGAGTCGCTCTGTAGAATATGTATATACGAATGTACAGGAAAAGTTAAATATTTTTCTCTAAGGTCACTGTAAAGAATACATTCAGTTACAAAATGATTTTAGGTCAAAAATAGCACACACTATATCTGTCTACAATAGCACACACCACATCGGTCTGAAATAGCACAACATCATTGGCCTAAAATTACACACATTAGATCGGTCTAAAATAGCACGCACTATATCGGCCTAAGAATAGCCCTCACTATATCGATCTAAAATAGTACACACCATATCGGCCTAAAGTAGCACACACTATATCGAACTGAAATAACACTCCATATTGAGCTAACAACAACAACAAAATAATAATAATAATAATAATAATAATAATAATAATAATAATAATAATAATAATAATAATAATAATAATAATAATGGATACTATATACGCGCCTTTCCACAAATCAATCAGGCTCAAAGCGTGGCGATCTGTACCAACATACACGCTCACCTGTCTCATCCACCCTCACACACACAACAAATACACATCCATCACTCAAACAGGGAGATCGCTATTGGAAGACGGAAAAGAAAACCGATTTTTTTTTTTGGAAATTTTATATTGACTGCGTCCAGTACCATTATTGAAGGGAGGGAGGGAACCGGGGTGCCCTGAGAAAACCCTCGGCGACCTCAATAGTTTCGTACCTAAGTCACATACGTTCGCCCCTTGCGGGAATCGAACCCGCGACCTTCGGCATAGGAAACCGGCGACTTATCCACTGCGCCACGAGGCCACCATATAGTACACACTATATTTATGGTCTAAAATAGCACACACTAGATCGGTCTAAACTAGCACACAGTATATTATTGGTCTAACATAGCACACAATATATCGGTCTAAAATAGCACACATGATGTTGGTCTAACATAGCACACACTAAATTGGCCTGTGCACTGTGTCTCACACTGTGCAGTCACCATTCAATAAATAAATTAATAACCAAACACAAAAACAAAACACATAAAATACATGTAATGATACCAGTATCACAGAGAATGGATTATTGTAACAGCTGTTTACAAAAACAAAATAGAATATAAACATCATTATAAAATATCAACAAAATACATACATATAAAATGCCTACATTGCCAAATAATAACATCACAGTGACCACCTGGCAGAAAGCGTCCAATATTCCCAAGCTGATCCAACAGACCTAACGCACAAATGAAGAGTTTTGTCCCGGAAGAGTTTTCAAGAAAAAAGGTAGGTGACTGGTCTAGCGAAGAAGAAGATAGTATAGTAGATTGATAGAACAGAGTAGGAACGAGAAAGAACAAAGGAGAAAGACAGCGACAGTGGGAATTTAAAGCACTACATTTCCAGAAAGTGGGGATACTATTTATACTGAAACCCCCGGCACCCCAACAGGGGTACACACACACACACACACAAACGAATGTCTTCACCAAAAATCCACAGATTAGCGAAATTATCACAGTATACCTCACAAGTAGTCAACTCCAATCAGAACGACTCCACGCGAATGTAATGTCGTTTCTCCACAAACAAATAACTTTTTTAGCCGAAAATTCACACAAAGACACACACAAACACGCATTCACATCGCAGGACAGGTTGAAACTTTTTGTTGGAGTTGAAAAGAACATCTGACTGACCACGCACGAATCTAACTTACATCGCCTCCCTCCCCCCCCCCCCCTCTCCTTCTCTCTCTCTCTCTCTGCTTTCAGCGTGACCCCCCTCTCTCTCCATTCGCAGCTCAACAGCAATGCAGGGCAATATTGATAGACCTACAGGCCGCTGGATTCCCGTCTTGTTCAGTCTCGATTTCCATTTCGAACTTCCCCGAGGCCACTACTATTTAATTGTATTTATTTATTTATTGTATCGTTTTTTTGTATAGCTTTTTTTTCCAGCTCAAGACGTGCTCAAAGCGCAGGTCGATACAAGATCTAACTCAAGCAGCCCGAGGCGCCCACCTGCAACCTTTGGGCGCATAGTCTGGCGCCCAGATGACTGAGTACAATCGTGGATTACCTGGGAGGGCGAAACGGGACCTAGAGCATCTTGGGTGTATTTATGTCCCCGGCTCTGCATGCGTGCACAGACTAGACCACGGTTTATATTCCCATCTAAAGAAGCAGGGCCGCAGTGTCCAGGGTAATATTTTTTTATAATTTTTTTTCTTTCTTTATGTATTTATTTTAGAATGATGGTGATGATGAGTAGTAGTAGTAGTAGTAGTAGTAGTAGTAGTAGTAGTAGTAGTAGTAAGTTTGTTACGGAACACCTCTTTCCCTCAATCTCACTCCTTTCTCTTCCTCTCTTTCTCTCTTCCGCTCTTTCTCTTTTCCTCTTTCTCTCTTTCTCTCTTCCTCTTTCTCTCTTCCTCTCTTCCTCTTTCTCTCTTCCTCTCTTTATCTTTTTTTCTCTTCCTTCCTCTTCATTCCTCTCTTTCTCTTCCTCTCTTCCTCTCTTTCTCTCTTCCTCTTTCTCTCTTCCTCTCTTCCTTCCTCCCTCTCTTGCTCTCTTCCTCTCTTCCGCTCTTCTTCTCTTTCTCTCTTCCGCTCTTCCTCTCTTCCGCTCTTTCTCTCTTCCTATCTTTCTCTCTTCCTTTCTTTCTCTCTTCCGCTCTTTCTCTCTTCCTTTCTCTCTTCATCCCTCTCTTTCTCTCTTCCGCTCTTTCTCTCTTCCGTTCTTTCTCTCTTTCTTTCTTCCGGTCTTCCTCTCTTTCTTTCTTCCTCTCTTTCTATCTTCCTCTCTTTTCATCTTTCTATCTGTCTCTCTTCCTATCTTCCTCTCTTTCTATCCTTCTCTCTTTCTATCCTTCTCTCTTCCGCTCTTCCTCTCTTTCTCTCTCTCTCTCTCCCACTTTCCCTCTTCTTTCTCTCTCTCTCTCCTTCTCTCTCTCTCTCTCTCTCTCTCTCTCTCTCTCTCCCTCTCCTTTCTCTCTCTCCTATCACTTTATCTATCTCTCCCTTCTCCCCCTTCTCTCTCTCTTCTACTCCATTCTTCTCCCGCCTTCCCACCAGATACTAAGCATCTGTATTACACACGCACACACACACACACACACACACACACACACACACACTGTTACGCGGTATTCATCAATTGCCGATTCAGCCCCGATGCTTGAATCTTGATAAGTGTAACTCGTTTACCCACGCAGCCTGTTCACTCCGCAACAAGGCAGGAATCTAGTATCAAGTTTTCCAACTGTGTTCAGCAAACGTCAACAACTGGACACAAGATCGCTTTCCAAAAATCACTAATAATAATAATAATAATAATAATAATAATAATAATAATAATAATAATAATAATAATAATAATAATAATAATACATTGCATTTATGCAACGCATTTTTTCATTAAAATAACAACTCAATGCGTTTACACACATCATTCGTACTCATCATCACAACATTCGCACTACATCATGTACAGCATCATTCAGAAAGCATTATTACTGTTCTTACTATTTACACAGAAAACGCCTTGCAGAACAAGTGCGTTTTTAAGCAGCTCTTTAAGGAAACAAGGTCTGTACAAAGTCTTAAACCGGCAGGCAGCGCATTCCAAACCTTGGGTGCTTGAAAACTAAAAGACCGCTCGCCAATTGTTTTAACCCGACGCTTAGGCTTGCTACTGTGTCGCAAGTTAAGCACCGTCCAGTGCGGTTAGCACTTGGATGGGTGACCGCAAACCGTGAAGCGACAAATAACAACGCCCCCAGTTGACTCAACTGTGACTGAGTACCTACTCTCTTAAGGGTGGGGAAGGTAAAGCAGCGAGAGAGAGAGATGGGCATCACCCTCATTACGCTGGCCCAAGATAAGTGTGATCTCCAACATCACGCTCCCCTTTGGCCACAAGGCTATGGGACTACCTTTATCTTTTTGGCGTTTTCAAAAGTTTTTTATCTGATGAGCGCAAAGAACGAATTGTAGTGTAGGAAGTGTAGGTACAAATATCATCCCTACAAGCAGACACTGAATTACTTATATAACCTCTATACAATCCAGAAAAAATTCGAACATTCAGCATGACGCAATAACACCCAATCAAAACAAAACTTGTCACCGGAACTACGCACTGTCTTACGTCATAGAACCTTCTTTAGGTTAGAAGAATCGCTTAGCTATTACCAGACCTATCTGAAAGCTTCGGGCGATAACAAACAATTCCAGAACATTCTCAACAATATCAACCGACGAAAATGATCAACATCATACAAAGCTTGTTCTAGCAACAACGCAAAATCAAATCAACGGCGAATACACGCTATCATTGCATGCTTTCCAAAACAAAATGATCGTATCTATCGCGCGCGTCTCAATCTTACACGCACTGACATCCATCACACGTTCATTCCTCCATTCGTACACAATTTCCTAAAACAGTATTCTGTTTAAACCAAGAGCGAGCAAGCGAGCGAGCAAGCGAGCGAGCATTACATTACATTACAGGGTTATTGCTTTAGGTCCAGCGGACTCTTCCGAACCAAATCAGGACCAGGGAAACGTTAGCGAGCGAGCAAACGAACGACAGAGGGGGAGAGAGGGAGAGAGAGAAAGGGGGAGAGAGAGATGGAGAGAGAGAGAGAGAGAGAGAGAGAGAGAGAGAGAGAGAGAGAAACTCCTGTTGTTCATCAGCATTCATATTTTAAGCGGGAATCTAGTCTTAGCATCGTTTATCGCAGCATTGGGTGTCGGATAGCGCAGTGGTTGGAGCACTCGCTACTGTGTCGCAAGTTAAGCACCGTCCAGTGCGGTTAGCACTTGGATGGGTGACCGCAAACCGTGAAGCGACAAATAACAACGCCCCCAGTTGACTAAACTGTGACCGAGTACCTACTATCTTAAGGGTGGGGAAGGTAAAGCAGCGAGGGAGAGAGATGGGCATCACCCTCATTACGCTGGCCCAAGATAAGTGTGATCTCCAACATCACGCTCCCCTACGGCCACAGGGCTATGGGACAACCTTTACCTTTTTTTTTATCGCATCATTCACACTCAATATTCTGCGATAATCAGTCCTACAGGCCAAAGATAGAGAAATTAACTATAATAGCACGGCAAAACAAATAAATATAATCAAGCAGAGAGAGAGAGAGTGAGTGAGAGAGAGACAGACAGAAAGAGAGAGAGGCAGAGACAAACAGACGAATAGACAAAGAAAGAGAGACAGAGAAACAGATGAATAGACAAAGAGAGGGAGACAGACGAATAGACAGACAGAAGGAAACAAGCACCTCGGATCAGTCAAATGGTCGAGCAAACTATACACTATAGTAGAGACCATACACACACACCCACACACACACACACACTCTCTCTCTCTCCCTCCCTCTCTTCCTCTCTCTCTCCCTCCCTCTCTCTCTCCCTCCCTCTCTCTCCCTCCCTCTCTCTCTCTCTTTCTCTCTATTTTTATTTTCCCTTGCTCCTAGTATTTAAGATGATTGTATACATTTTGTTCTTTTTTATCTTGCGACAGTTTAAGTTGAGGTGTTTATGAGCTTGTGTATGTGTGTGGTTGTGGTGGAGGGGGTGGGGAGAGTGGGAGTAGGAAAGGGGTATTGGAGGGAGGTGGGGGGAGGGAGTATGTGTATTTCGGTACATTCATTTCCTTAGTAATTTTTTTAATTTCTTACCATTGTTAAGGTTTGTGTTAGTTTCAAATACATTTTATGTGAATTATTTTGTGTGTTCTGATTCTTTTAATTTCTTTTAATTTACAATTTTATGAAGGACTAGCTGTAAGACAGGTACATAGGACCTAATGCTATTATCCTATTAAAGGTTTCGACTTCGACTTGGCTCTAACACTTGACTCTCTCACACTTGAGAGAGAGTGAGCTAGTCTTCGTGCAATCTCAGCCGCTCTTCGTGAAGTCAAACGCCGACAGCTTGTCAAAAAGACCACTTCGATACATATACACCTCTCTCTCTCTCTCTCTCTCTCTCTCTCTCTCTCTCTCTCTCTCTCCCTCCCCGAAGTTTTATAAGGCAAATAGGGCTGTAACGGAACACAACCACACACTTCTTTGGAAGGCTATTAGGGCTGTAACGAATCTGACGCAGAGAGATGCCGATAAGGAGAAAGAGTAGGAGTAGGAGGATAATGTTGATGAGAAGGGGGATAAAGCTGATGATGAGGATGAGATGAGGAGATGAAAACAGATGATAATAATGATGATGATGATGATGATGATGATATGAAGAAGAAGAAGAAGAAGAAGAAGAAGAAGAATCATGATGATGATGGTGATGATGATGATGATGATGATGATGATGATGATGATGATGATGATGATGATGATAATGATGATGATAATGATGATGATCATCATCATGAAAGAGGACAAGACTTCCTATCGGGACTCATTGTCTGATACAATGGCTCCTAACTATTTGACGCAATGCACTGTGTTGAAAGATTGGCCTTGGATTTAATGTCCATGTTGATGCCATTGTTGGTCATCATTTTGGCCTTCTATCAACAAAATAAATATTTAAAAAAGAACACGCGGAACGTTCCAGACTGACATAATCACCCAATCAAAATAACACTCGTCACCGCAGTTACGCACTCTCTTACGTCATAGTATCGTCTATAAACATCTCGAAGATTCGATGAAATAATCACGACCAGTTGACCGACGGAAGCAAACAGACATTACATAAGGCCTCTCTAGCAAGGGAATAGATCAAAGCAAACACAGTAGGGCACGCCTCCTGTCCAAACACAATAACCACTTGAAATCAAAGTGAGGGTCTCAGTCGCAACAGACTCAAGGTATTGATTGTGGCTGTTCAACCCAAGAAAAAAAGAAGATATAAGAGGAGGAGTGATCTTAGTAGTAGACCTATTATCTATTTCGGGAGGAACAAGTCTCCCCAGCCTCTTCTGTTCAAATGTCAACAGCTGACAGGTTTAGACCTGCACAGGCGCTTGGGATTTGCCTGGGGATCTCTTCGTAACAGCCCTGTTGATAAACTGCATTTAAAACAAGTTTTAAACAAACAGGACAAATCTTGCTCGTAGATCTCTCTGTCTCTTTCTTTCTCTCTCTCTCTCCCCCCCTCTCTCTCTCTCTCTCTCTCTCTCTCTCTCTCTCTCTCTCTCTCACGTTCGCTGAAACGCCTTAATTGGAAACTTAACAAATATTAATGCTTCGGACTGCTCTGTTTATATTCATTGTTTTTAATACTTTGTTTTGAATTTCATTTGATGGTATGGCCACGCCACCAGAGCATCAGGCCTTGCAAAAAAAACATCCTGCAATGCACGGTGCAAGGAGGCAGAAGAAGAAGGAGAAAGAAAAAGAGGTGGGAGGATAACATTCGAGAATGGACTGGTTTGATTGATTGATTGATTTATTGTTGCTTTAGGTCCAGCGGACTCTTCCGAGCCAAATCAGGACCGGACAACCCCCGATCCGCATGAAAGATCTGCTGAAACAACCCTAGTGGGAAAATTGAATGCCCTCCACCGGCCAGTCACTTTACAATAAAGACATCCCACGCGGGGGACGGCTGAGGGTTTACCTCAACTACGCGAACCCCCGGTTACAAAAACAAAATAGAATACAACCATCATTACAAATCATCAACAAAACATATACATATAAAATGCCTATATTGCTAAATACTAACATCATAGGAAGCCCTAGTGACCACCCAGCAGAAAGCGTCCAACACTCCCAAGCTGATCCAACAGACCTCATACACAAACAAGGAGTCTTGTCCAGGAAGTGTTTTCAAGAAAAAAGGTAGGTCATTGATCTAGCGAAGAAGAAGATAGTATAGCAGAGTGATAGGGCAGAGCAGGAATGGGAAAGAGTAAATGAGGAAGATAGCAACAGTGGGAATTTAAAGCACTAAATTTCCATAAAGTGGGGATACTATTTATACTGAAACCCCCGGCACTCCAACGGGGGTATTGTTGCCGCAGTGAATCTGTCATGCCTACAAAGGCAAGACAGGTTTTCAACTGGGGCTTTCACTTTTCCCTTTATAGGTTAGAACAATCTACAGTGGCAAGATTGCTCATGACCCCAAGGGGTATGGACTGGTTTGACACTGAGCGAAACCATCAGGGTTGCTGAGAACAGAGAAAGATGGAGTACGCTGGTTAAACGCCCATCTGTGGTGCCCCTACGACCTTTGAGTTATGGGATAGGACAGGATAGGATTGATTTGAAAAGGCAGGATTGAAGTGGTTTTGATTATTCTTACTTTCTGTCCGCCTGCCTTACTGTTGGCTTTCTGTTGTTGCGTTTCTCCTTGTTCTTTGTGTTTTGTTGTTGTTGTTGTTGGTCTGTTCAGACTTATCTGGGAATACTTAGAAACAGTCGGGAGAAAACCAGAACGATCCAAATGTCGGTTAATCTGCTCTTGTCCGTTGGTCGATGAAAAGCCCTACCCCAAAAAGCACTGAACGGACGTTGACCAAAGGTGATAGCATCCAGTATTATTATTATTATTATTATTATTATTATTATTATTATTATTATTATTATTATTATTATTATTATTGTTCAATTTAAAAAAACGTTATTACCTCTCACAAGGATCTATGACTAAATAATAATAATAATAATAACAATAATAATAATAATAATAATAATAATAATAATAATAATAATAATAATAATAAGGATATTTATATAGCGCTTTTTCCCAATGAGCAATATCAGGTCAAAGTGCAGTACTCACGCATTCATTCTAAACATCCGGCTTCATACAAAATATAATCAGACACTTGCTAACGAATAAGAGACGATGGAGGGAGAGAGTAGGGAAGAGCTAAGAAGGGGAGATAGCAGGGGGGAGGGTATATGATGATGTGAGGCAAGTGTTACACTCAGTTTGATGTTGGTGTTTTCTATCAGTATCTGATTCAGCCCCGATGCTTGAATTCCTGATAGTTGTGTAACTCAGATTCGTTATTCACACAGCCTGCTCAATCAGCATACAAGTCACAAAGTCGGCGTATGAAGTTTTCCACTTTTATTCAGCACACACCAACAACTGCATACAATTCTCAATTCAACTCAACAACTTTCACAGCAACTTTCCAAATCACTATCAACAACTTTACTATCCCAACAGCGACTCGGCTCACGATTAAATAACCTCTCTCTTTTCTGGAACAATATGGTACATGGTAGAAATGACGTACTGCCACCAATCGAATAAAAGATCGTCATCACTGACTTACGTCATACATTATTATTTCTCCTTCCGGATCGTTCCTTCAAATTTCTACAATTATCCCGAATCTTCGATCGATGATAAACATGCCGATCCAGAAGATTCTACAACAATATCGACTAACGGAAATTATCAACGTTATACAAAGCCTTTCCTAACAACAATGCAAACTCAAATCAAAGGTAAATAAACTCCATTATTGAATACTTTGCAAATGGAAACGATTAGATCTATCGTACACGCTTCCGGCATACTTTCGTTCGCGTTTCAACGTAACATAACCCCCCACTCAAGAAGAAATTTACCTAATTTCTTTCAACAACGTTGAAACGTAATGCACAAACAAAGTTCAGAATTAAAACTTATTTCAGACTCTCTGAACACTATCAACGTTCTCAGTTCATTCACACAGAGTTAAAGTTTCTCATCTGCAAGACTTTCTGGATACTGTCAATGTTCACAGATCATTTACCCAGTCAACGTTTTTCATTTTCAAGTCTGTCATTACCAATATTCTTAGTTCGTCCACACAGTCAATGTTCTTACGCTCGCAAGGAATCGACGCCCTCGTCAGTTGCGGTCGTCATCGGCCCAGGGTCAAAGACGACGATCACGTGGGCTTTCCTGGAGTCAGTGCGTCCTCCGTTGTCTCCTTCTTCCATCGGATGTCCGTCGCAGTCGACGTTATCATCTTCCAGAATGCATTCGCTGGGTCTCACGGTCAGGTTGGCTTCTGCGGGACGGTGGAATAGCTCCCTCAAGGTCTGGGTGTGGACTTCATGTTCGACCAAAGTCGTAGAGCCTGGGACATCACTGAAGCTATGGGGAAATTCGCCCATAAGGTCCTTGAGCTCAATCTTTTGACCTTCCGTCAAGCTTGGTCCTAGCTTAACATCATCAATAGCTTCTTTGCTGTGGACGTCTCCAAGTTCCAACAGTTCCTCGCTGTCAAAGCTGTTGTCGATCTCAGCTGCTGTTGCCACATGTACAGTCTCTGATGGCCTTTCCACGTACAGCTTAAGGAGGTTGGCGTGGTATATCTTGGAATGCTGGCCGACCTTCACCTTGTAGTCGTTGATTCCCACCACGGTCTCCACTTCGTACGGGCCTTTCCACTGCATCAGCAACTTATTGTGGTCGGTAGGTAGCAGCACCAGCACTTTGTTGCCAGGTTTAAACTTCCTGTTCACAGCCCTACGATCATAGTAGTGCTTTCCACAGTCCTGGGACTTCTTCAGGTTTTCTCTGGCTATCTCGAGAGTCTGCTCCAGCTTCTCCCGTAGCTCCAACACGTACTGGTAGCTGTTCTTCACCTCTGGGGTTTCTACTTCTTTCGTCCACAGTTCTTTCAGGATGTGCATCGGCCCTCTGATAGTTCTTCCGTACAGCAGCTCGAACGGAGAAAAGCCGGTGGACTCCTGCGGTACTTCTCTGTAGGCGAAAAGTAGGGCGTTGATGTAGCGATGCCATTGTCTGGGCTGCTCGCTGCACAGTTTCTTCAGGGTGGACTTCAGCGTAGCATTGAACTTTTCGACAAGCCCGTTGCACATTGGATGGTAGGGTGTCGTAGTTAAATGCCGGATGCTCAGCAGTCTGTTGACCTCCTTCATGCAGTCAGAGACGAACTGCGTCCCGAGGTCTGTCAGGATCTCTTCAGGCACTCCAAGTCTGCTGAACATGTCCACTAGCGCCTCTGCAACAGTTTCAGTGTCAATCTTCTTCAGAGGCACTGCTTCTGGGTACCGAGTCGCATAGTCCACTAAAGTCAGTACCCACCGATGACCTTCTTCACTCGGAGGTCTTATTTCGCCGATTAAGTCTAAGGCCACCCTCTTGAAAGGTCGGTCGATCAGAGGCATCCTCTGCATAGGCACTTTCGGGACCCTTCCTCGAGGTATGGTCTTCTGGCAAATGTCACATGATCGGCAGAAACGGCTGACGTCCGCATGAAGTCCTGGCCAGTAGAACACCGCCTGGATTCTGTCTGACGTCTTCTTGATACCTAGGTGACCTCCCATGATTGAGTCATGTGCTACTTCCATCACTTGGCGCCTTAGGGGTAACGGTACCAAAACTTGACGTAGTGGTTTACCTCCGTTGACCCTCGGGTGCTGGAAGATTCGATACAGGATCTTGGCCTTCACCTCAAAATAGACCGTACCACTGCCTTTGGTCACGTGGTCTTGGCGGTTCCTGTACTTGTTTAAAGTACTATCAGCTTCCTGGAGCTGGATCAGCTTATCTCTGTCCACGATGGCAGCTTTAGAGTTGTCGGCGACCTTCAGTGGCGTAGACGTCTTGTCTCTCTTGGCCTGGGCCCTGGTAGTAGCAGCACCGACGATCTCTGGTCGGCAGGGCTGAGCCGGAGTAACCACATTGTCCCGTAGCAGCTCTGTAAGGTCTCCATCGGGAAATGGCAATGGATCCTCCTCCACAACTTCGACGCGTTGGGTTGAGGCAGGACTCCACTCTAGATCGGGGTCGTCGGGTCGTCTCGCGCCGTCGATGTTCCCGATCATCAAATCGTATAGCGGCTTTTTCAGGCAAACCGCTTCGACTTCGCCTATGTAGAAAGGGGTGTTGACATGAATCTTCGCAACTGGCGCTCTCACACATTTGCTGTCGGCCATAAGTGTCCATTTTGAATCGCCAGTGAACTGTTCTTTAGCGATTAGGTCTTCTCTGACGATGACCCCACTGCAGCCAGAGTCTCTTAAAACAGTCACTTCATGATTTCCGACGCGTCCCTTGGAAACAGGCATGTTCTGTACGGTCACAGCTGCGCTGGCGACGACGGGGATGGATTTCCCGTTGGCAAGGAGGAGTTGGCCATCAGTCATGCACTCTTGCACGTCCGCAGGGGTAGCTGTGCGCTCGGTCTCACTCGGAAGAATGACGCTCCCGCCGCACACTTGATGGTCAGATCTACTGGTTTGCCGTTGATTGGAGAACCGCCTCTGCCGGTTGCCCGCCGCTGAATTGTCCGTACTGCTCCGCTGTCCGCTACTTTTGTTTTGAGGACAGTTAGCCGCTCTGTGGTCTGTAGCGTTGCAGGTGAAACAGCCCCTTGAATGCCCTTCTCTGGGAGGAGGCGTGGAGTCCGTCTGTCTCTGGCTCGTCTGGCTCCCATGGATCTGGTTCCCATGGTTTCCAGTCTTCTGAAAATGTTTCGTCGCGCTGGGTGGCCCCAGGGTTTTCCCATGAGCGATAAGATATCTTTCAGCAGCCTCAGTCACATCTTTAAGCGTCTGCAGCTTTTGTTCTTCTAAGTGGGTCGCTAGGTCCTTGTGACAGGCATTGAGAAATTGTTCCTTCACGATCAGGTCATGGAGACTGTCGTAAGACTTCCTTTCGCCTGATAACTCCACCCACTTGTGTAGATATGACGACAGGCGCTCCACAAACTGCTTTGGCGTCTCGCCTGACTTAGGCCGGCATTCACGGAAGCGTTTACGGTAGCCCTTCTCTGTAAAGTTGTAGCACTGCAATAGGGCCTCTTTCAAGACGTCGTAGTCTTTAGCGTCATCGTCCGACAATCTGGTGTAGACGTCGAGTGCTTCTCCCGTCAGAAGTGCACTTAGTCGAATCGCCCAGTCTTGAATTTGCCAGTTAGAGCTTTTGGCAAACCTTTCAAATCTCGCCAGATAACAGTCAATCTGGTCCTTCCCGTCGACGAAAGCTGGCAATCTTGGAGCCGTATGGTCGTTGGTGACTTGTGGCGCATGCTGATTGTTCTGGATACGCGCCAACTCTAGCTGGTATTGACGCTCAGCCTCTCTTTCCTCTCTTTCTTCACGACGTCGTTGCTCTTCTTTCTCTTGCCGCTGCTGTTCAATTTCTCTTTCTTCACGACGTCGTTGCTCTTCTTTTTCTTGCCGCTGCTGTTCAATTTCTAGACGCTTCTGTTCTAGTTCTATTTCTTTTTCTAGACGCTTCTCTTCCAATTCTCTTTCTTCACGGCGACGCTGCTCTTCTAATTCTCGTTCTTGTATTCTCTCCTGGGATTTGACGTACTCCGTCAGCTGTTTGCCTTTTAGATTCAGTTGAATCCCTTTCTGCCAGAAGTCAGCCATCTTGATGCTTCTGGAAAGTTCTTTTCAAGAAAGTTCTTTACTGTGCTGTACCTTTCTAGACTGTTCTAGAACAGCACGCTTTCTGCAGTAGCGCTGATGCTTGTCACTAGTCGCCTTCGTTGACGCAGGCCCCGCTGTCCTCGTCGTATGCGACGCTGCACCACGCTGGTGTTGATGTATACGCTCCTGTGCTGAAGTAGACGCGACTTCCGCTCGCCGCTCTCTGTAACACTGGCGATGTAGCTCCGAGACTGTCCCTCGACGTAGTCCTGCGGCAGCCACGTAGTCCCGCTCTGTTGTTCGCTCACGAAGCAACTCTTCGGCGACTACACGCCCTTGCAGTCAACCCGAACCTATCGGTGATGTAGTCCCAGTATGTTGGCCCCTCTCGACGCAACTTGTTGGCGGCTACCCTCGATGACTGCCTCTCGTAACGTTGACTCGCTTGTTGTAGCAGTTGAACCCTTGGCTATGGCGTGAATCGCGGCTTGACCCCCAAAATGTTACACTCAGTTCGATGTTGGTGTTTTCTATCAGTATCTGATTCAGCCCCGATGCTTGAATTCCTGATAGTTGTGTAACTCAGATTCGTTATTCACACAGCCTGCTCAATCAGCATACAAGTCACAAAGTCGGCGTATGAAGTTTTCCACTTTTATTCAGCACACACCAACAACTGCATACAATTCTCAATTCAACTCAACAACTTTCACAGCAACTTTCCAAATCACTATCAACAACTTTACTATCCCAACAGCGACTCGGCTCACGATTAAATAACCTCTCTCTTTTCTGGAACAATATGGTACATGGTAGAAATGACGTACTGCCACCAATCGAATAAAAGATCGTCATCACTGACTTACGTCATACATTATTATTTCTCCTTCCGGATCGTTCCTTCAAATTTCTACAATTATCCCGAATCTTCGATCGATGATAAACATGCCGATCCAGAAGATTCTACAACAATATCGACTAACGGAAATTATCAACGTTATACAAAGCCTTTCCTAACAACAATGCAAACTCAAATCAAAGGTAAATAAACTCCATTATTGAATACTTTGCAAATGGAAACGATTAGATCTATCGTACACGCTTCCGGCATACTTTCGTTCGCGTTTCAACGTAACAGCAAGATCAGCAACATTTAAGGAAAAGATGAGTTTTCAAGTTGGATTTGAAAGTAGCTATGTTTGGAGAGCAGCGAAGAGAGAGGGGAAGAGAGTTCCAAGTTGAAGGGTCAAGCACTGAGAAAGATCGACAGCCAGCAGAGGAGAGTTTGTAGCGGGGTATGTGAAGCATGAGGGTGATGACTAAAATAAACAAAATAAAAATAAAAATAAAAATAAAATACAATTAAAAAAATTAAAGATAGTATAGTCTAATATTTGTTTAAAATCTCTACAGCATGTAGGATACGATTATATCTGCACGCACACACGCACACAAGCACACAAGCTATTAATTTATATAGTAACTTATGTAATAGAATGTAAAACAAAACCTCACAGATATCTTATCACAGGCACCTAATTACTACTACTACTACTAAGTTCTTCTTCTTCTTCTTCTTCTTCTTCTTATTATTATTATTATTATTATTATTATTATTATTATTATTATTGAGGATTTTTATAGCGCACTTATCTCGCCGTACTTGACCAGACTCTAGCCGGCCGATACCGGATCATACTCAAACCGCCCGAGACGCCCACCCGCAGCCTTTGGGCGCAGCATGGTCTGACGCCCAGACAACTGAGCACTATCCTGGCCAGCCAGGGATGGGGGAGAAAGACCGAGTGCATGCTGAGATCTTATCTAATTCCCAATGAACAATAATTATTATATAATATAATAATATATAATAATATAATTATTAGATAAGATGGCGCCAGGATCTTTAAAGTCCGTTATGATGGAATGTATGCGACACACAGACTAGACCTCGGTTTATACTCTCATCCGAAGGAGTAGGAAACGGGATTAAAGTGTCTTTCCCAGGGACACAACACAATGGCCCGGACAAGTCTCGAATCCGGGACCTTCAGATCCGCAAGCCAAAGCTCTACCATTAGACCACCGTGCCTCCAATTATTATTATTAGTAGTAGTAGTAGTAGTAGTAGTAGTAGTAGTAGTAGTAGTAGTAGTAGTAGTAGTAGTAGTAGTAGCAGTAGTAGTAGTGGTAGTAGTAGTAGTTGTTGTAGCATTTGAACGCGCAAACTATCCGCGTCTAGCGCAAAGTATTCCGAGTATAAGACGACAGTCGGCCCCAGAAGTCGTGATGGAAATGTGTTTAAATATGTTCGCGCCTGCTATCGTGCAATCTTTCATGCGCCTGCAGCAATCTTTCTATCTTTCCCCATGTCTGTCTTTCGACTTGCCTGCCTGCTATTCTGTCTGTCTGTCTGTCTGCCTGTATATCTGTGCAATGTCTGGTCTCCTTAAGGGTTTAGTATCCCTAAGGCAAATTGTAAACAGTGATGAGATCAAGGAATTCTGGCAGAGGCAGATGCTGCCGTCCCCATTGCGCTTTTGATTCTGCCAGGCTATAGTACTGCTTTCATCATCATCATCATCATCATCATCATCATCATCATCATCATCATCATCATCATCATCATCATCATCATCATCATCGTCGAGGTAATACACATTGCTGCGATCGGTAGAAAGTATCGCCAAAACTCCCGCTAGCAGCAGGTGAAAGCATTCCCTCCATCCCTTCAAAGTATACTTAGGGCTCGCTGCTAGCCGCGGATGCGAAGCGCACTACTGTTTAAAAGTGACGGAAAGAGCGGAATATTGCTACAAGGGTTCGAGTAAGGGTTAGTTGTAGATATATCCCTAGCCCTTGCCCTAACCCTTTTCTATGCAAAAATGCTTTTACCGTCCCAAAAACCCATTTGCCTTCATGGATTCTTAAATTGTATGAAACCAAGTGAGGACACTATCCGGCGTCAATAAACGGTTCGAAAAAATTCTCAGACGGTTCGTAAAAGACAGTTGACCTAGAAACAAATACAGCGTGACCTAATTCGTCGCCTAGAGGAGACGAAACTTACTTTTCCGTTTGTAGTCTTTCACCGACAGTGTAACTGAGCAGGCTGCTAACCTCGCTTACCTCCCTTCAAGGGACAAGGGACATACTTTGGCCTGCTGCGCAGCGTGTGCCTGGAGTATACTTTCTTTCGATCGTAGCTATGTGCAATGGGTGCATCCTCCTCCTCCTCCTCCTCCTCCTCATCATCATCATCGTCATCATCATCGTCATTATCATCATCATCATCATTATCATCATCATCATCATCATCATCGTCATCATCATCATCATCACGCGCTTTTCCTTCAATCGAACTCAAAGCGCAGAGACCTGAAGAGGTTGCTATAAATGAAGTCGGAACAAAGTTTTATTTTGAAAAATATTTTGAATTGGCTGCCTTCAGTACCATTATTGAATGATTAGCTCTGCCGGAAATTAAAGGCACAATCCAACAAGACAGAGGACGTCCGTAGTCCACTATAGCAGGATAGGACCGTCCAGGAGTCGGAACTCCATGATATGAAATTTCTTTGCTTACGGAGCAGAAGTTAAACTATGAAATATGATGTTGGTGGTACTTGTTCATTCCTTTGCGAGGACAAGTTTGCGTTGCTCTGATGTGCATGCCTTTAGCAGCAGTGGCACACTCATCGCTTGCACACAACGTTAATACACACAGGCAAACATCTAGAGAGAGAGAGAGAGAGAGAGAGAGAGAGAGAGAGAGAGAGAGAGAGAGAGAGAGAGAGAGAGAGAGAGAGAGAGAAGTCGAAACCGAAGTCGAAGTCGAAACCTTTAATAGGATAATAGCATTAGGTCCTATGAACCTGTCTTACAGCTAGTCCTTAATAAACAATAAACAAAATAATTAACATACAATATTTTGAAACAAACATATTCCTTAACTACGGTAACAAATCACTAAGCAAATGAATGCATTTTTATACACATACTCCCACCATTCTTCCCCTCCCCATCCATCTCCTCCTCCCTCCGCACACACAAGCACAAGCACACACACACAAACACACCCACACCCACATGTAAGTTCATACATTCTTAGTAACTTAAATTGTGGCAGGGTAGGGAAGATCAAAGAGGTATACAATCATCTTAAATATTAAAATGTGTAACTGTAGATTATAGTCACACGACACCGAAGCGTATAGGCGACTACTGGTCACATTATTCCGACACCAGCGAACCAGTTGATGGTAAGGGGAAAATAATATGGTCACACATTGGCCAATCCGGGATTCGAACCAGGTACCTTTCGGTTACTAGTAAGACGCTCTACCAACTGAGCTACCCGGCCCCTCATCTTAAATATTAAGAGCAAAGGGAGCTTAAATATTTATGGAGCCTCGTTTTAAAAGATGATGTTGATTTACTTTTCTTGACCTCTTCTGGTAGAGAATTCCACACGCTTGGACCAGAATAGGACAGAGATGTTAGGGTTAGGGTTAGAGAGAGAGAGAGAGAGAGAGAGAGAGAAAGGGGAGTGTAGAGGGGAAGGGGGTAGGAGAACAAGGAAAGAGAGAAAGAAAGACTCACTCAGACATTTTATTCACAACAAGGATGCAGCCTTTAGGCAGGAGCCTAATGTTACAATTATTGTTCCTAGTAATATTCACACTCACATTCTGCATGCGATATTCAGTCATTACATTACATTACATGATTATTGCTTTAGGTCCAGCGGAATCTTCCGAGCCAAATCAGGACCGGTATTCAGTCATACTTGCCAACGACAAAGAGAAGTCGAAGTCGAAACCTTCAATAGGGTAATAGCATTAGGTCCTATGGACCTGCCTTACAGCTAATCCTTAATAAAATTGTAAAATAAAAAATAAACATTCAGAACAAAAAAAAATAATTAAGTAAAATTGATTTGAAACTAACACAAACCTTAACAATGGTAAGAATTAAAAAAATTACTAAGAAAATTAATGTACCGAAATACACATACTCCCTCCCCCCTCCCTCCAATACCCCTTCCCTACTCCCACTCTCCCCACTCCCTCCACCACAACCACACACATACACAAGCTCATTCACACATCAACAACTTAAACTGTCAAGATAGAGAGAGAGAGAGAGAGAAAGAGAGAGAGAGAGAGAGCTCTGTCTGTCTCTCTGTCTGTCTGTCTGTCTGTCTGTCTGTCTGTCTCTCTCTCTCTCTCTCTCTCTCTCTCTCTCTCCTGGCGCCATGCGATCCAACAACACCCTTTTTTTTTTTTTTTTTTTTTTTTGAGTACATTTACGTCCCCGGACACAATAAGCGTATAAGGGACGGGTGAAACAACAACAGATATTTAGGATATTTCACGCGAAGCAATTAGAGGGGCAGGGTGGTCTAATGGTAGTGCTTTGGATTGCGGATCTGAAGCTCCTGGGTTCGAGCCCTGTCCGGGCCATTGTGTTGTGTCCCTGGGAAAGACACTTTACTCCCGTTTCCTACTCCTACGGATGAGAGTATAAACCGAGGTCTAGTCTGTGTGTCGCATACATCCCATCCTAACGGACTTTAAAGATCCTGATGCTCATGTCCTAGACTGGTGAGTGCCGGTAACAAAAACACACCTAGCATGCACTTGGTCCTTCTCCCCACATCCCTGGCTGGCCAGGATAGTGCTCAGTTGTCCGTGCGTCAGACCATGCGCCCAAAGGCTGAGGGTGGGCGTCTCGGGGGGTTTGTGTTAGATCCTGTATCGGCCAGCGCCTAGAGTCTGGTCAAGTACGGCGAGATAAGTGCGCTATAAGAATCCTCAATAATAATAAGAATAATAAATTTAGTTACCATTACGCTTTTACGTTTTTATTACGCGTCATTGTTGGACAGAAAGCTGGAAAATAAGACGAGAGTTTGGAGGTAGTGAATATATGTCGGGAGCGATGGCGAATAAGCAAGAGGAAGAGATGGACAGGAGATGGAGAGTCAAGGTGATGCATTCCTTGTATCTGTGTAATTACGGAATGTTTAGACTTGCGTGTTGTACAGTAACATAATCGTAGGTTGTATGTAAAGATAATAGGTTTGTGTAAATTTGGTGGCTTCTCTGCATTTGGTGTTAGTTTAAAATGACCCACGCTGACTTCTCTGCATTTGGTGTTAGTTTAAAGTGACCCATGCTGACTTATCTGTATTTGGTGTTAGTTTAAAGTGACCCACACTGACTTCTCTGCATTTGGTGTTAGTTTAAAGTGACCCACGCTAACTTCTCTGTATTTGGTGTTAGTTTAAAGTGACCCACACTGATCACGCGAAACCTAACTCGTACAAAAGTACATTTCTTTTGTGTTGTGTGTATTGTGCGTAGACATAAGCCTTAAAATGGGTGACTGACCTTGCTTTTAATGCGGAGAATGGTTTGTGTATTAGCCACCCACTTTTTTTTTCCAGCCACCCACTTTTTTTCTAAGTACACAGGAGTGCTCTTTTAGTGCATGGGAGTGCAGTTGTAGTGCATGATAGTGTTTTAAGTACAAGGGAGTGCTCTATCCGGGATGGAGAGAATCCAGCCACTTTTCGGGAACATTTTGAAAAAAGTTCGACCTATTTTGTTGCCTATAAGAGACGAACTAGGTCAACTTTTTAGACGTAAAGAGCCAAATTTGCATTAGATTCTTACATTTTTAGAAGAAGTTTGCGTTCTTTCCGTCAAAAACCACTTTCCGATTCCTACATTTGAAAATAAACCCAGTTTTGGTGTTCTACATACGTGTGTGTGTGAAGTGTGTGTGTATTTCTTTGTTCAGTAAACTTCGTAGTATTTTTGTCTATTAATAGCAACTCTATTTACCCTTCGGACTAAAACTAGCATCTACCCGAGCCAGTAATAAACAGCACTCATAAAACGTTTATATGTTGAAAAATTGACCATTGACAACTATTTATTATATTAGGCACGCGACAGTCTAACTGAGACATTTCTGCACAAGCCTGGGGATAGCACAGCCAGTTCTCGTGCATGTGGAATGTCAACCAGGGGGTATTGGCTGCTGTCTACCTGAGGATTCTTAGCACTAGACTCTAAAATCCATTATTCACATTCTGTCTGCTTCGATTGACTGTTGATAGTAAACCACTCCACAATATTAAGTGCATTGTAGTGGAGGGATAATCACCTAATTGTCGCTTTTACATAACAATGCTTCACATTGGTTACCTGTCACTAGTACGATTTTTTTGAAAGCTAGATTCATTCCGTTGTTGCGAAGTAGCGCCCGAGTCCTCTCTTCGACGACGGCATCATGTTGTCTGACGTCATTCAGACGATGACCAGCTGACCACGCCAATTACTCCAACCCTGTCAACTCTTACCTTTCCTCCGTTTTTCTCCATAACCGCTGGCAGGAGATCGCAAGACACACATTTCACATTGGTTTTTCTTGAAGGTTCCAGTTCCGATGATTTCAAGAGTTCGCTGTCGCCGCTGCCTGTTAATGACGATGTTGATTGTTGGTCTGATTGGACGTTGTCAGGCTGTGCATAGGCAGATGTATACACAGGCCTATTTTTGTCAACAACGATGGCTGTCTCGGGTTCAAACATTAACAGTGTTACGTTGAAACGCGAATGGTAGTATGTCTGAAACGCGCACGATAGATCTAATCGTTTTGTTTTGCAAAGTATTCAATAATGGAGTTTATTTACCTTTGATTTGAGTTTGCATTGTTGTTAGGAGAGGCTTTGTATAACGTTGATAATTTTCGTTAGTCGATATTTTTGGAGAATTCTCTGGATTTCCGTATTTACTGTCGATAGAATTTTCCCGATAAATGTCGAAGTTTGAAGGGAATGTTTAGAAAGATGTATGATGTAAGTCAGTGATGATGATCTTTTATTTGATTGGCTGTAGTGCGTCATTCTAGTCTACCGTGTTCTAAATTGTTCGGGAAGAGAGAGAGAGGTTATATATTTATGTGCCGCACTGTGTTGAGGAGTTGAAGAAGGTTGTTGATAGTGAGTTGGAAAGTAAGAGTTGAGAATTGTATGCAGATGTTGATGTGTGCTGAATAAAAGTGGAAAACTTCATACGTCGACTCCAGGCTTGTTGATGAGTGAGCAGGCTGCGTGGATAAACGAATCAGAGTTACACCTTATCAGGACTTCAGCATCGGGGCTGAATCAAATACTGATAAAGAAAAACACCAACATCGAATCGAGTGTAACAAACAGAGCGCAGCTCTCTACTACTATTGACGTCTGGCTGGCTGGAGTGCTCACGAAATTCACTTGCCGAAATGACTGAGGCAAGTATGTCGGTTAGTTAGTTAGTTAGTTAGTTAGTTAGTTATTCATTGCTTACGGGGTCCAGCGTGTGTTGTTCTTCTTGTATGTTTGTTTCTCAGGCAAACACTTTCCTAGAACAAAGGCAGTGGCTTGTTTGTGTTACCTTGAAGCCATCTTTTATTCCAGTCCCCCGTATGTTACCGTTTACTCCAAGAGACGCAACTCTTGTTCTCAACTAATCATGACACAGCGGACTGCAAACAGCCGTACCAGGACCATAACATCAAGACCACAACCCGCCCGAAAGAGGACTCACCCCTGATCCTCTTAAAAGATCTATCGGAAACAACCTTATTGGTAACACTGAAGGCACTCCACCAGCCGGCCACTGTACAATAAAGCATCCTCCGCAGGGGACGCTGAGGTTATACTCTAATTGATCGAACGCCCGTTTACAAAAACAAAATAGAATACAAACAACATTACAAAATATCAACAAAACACAATCGTGTAAAAATGCCTACATTGCCAAATAATAACATCATAGGAAGCCCCAGTGACCATTAGGCAGAAAACGTCCAATATTCCCAAGCTGATCCGACAGATCTCACACACAAATGAGGAGTTTTGTCCTGGAAGAGTTTTTCAAGAAAAAAGGTACTGGGTGACTACTGGTCTAGCGAAGAAGATAGTATAGTAGATTGATAGAACAGAATAGGAATGAGAAAGAACAAAAGGAGAAAGACAACGACTGTGGGAATTTAAAGCACTACATTTACAGAAAGTGGGGATACTATTTATACAGAAACCCCCGCCACCCTCATAGGGGTAGGTATGTCAGTATTGGTTAGGGTTAGGGTTAGGGCTACAATCTCAGTGTCATAATAGCTGGTTTGGCTAGCCAAAATATCTTTGGTCACTGCATTTGACCCAATGTCCGGCGCGACATGGAGATTTGTTGACATTAATTCAGTTTCACTTGTCCTATTGTCTCTTTATTAATTAATTATTATTATTGAGGATTTGTATAGCGCACATATTTCGCCGTACGTGGCGACTCAAGGCGCTGGCCGATACAGGATCTAACTCAAGCCGCCCGAGGCTCCAACTTGCAGCCTTTGGACGCATCGTAATAACGCTCCAGACAACTGAGCACAATCCTGGGCAGCCAGGGATGGGGGAGAAGGAGCTAGGTGCATGCTGGGTGTGTTCTTGTCACCAGCACTCACCCGTCTAGGACAAGAGCGTCAGGATCTTTAAAGTCCGTTATGATGGAATGTATGCGACACAGAGTAGACCTCGGTTTATACTCTCATCCCAAGGAAATTTTGTTTCGGCCAGTGTCAAACCAGTCCATTCTCGAATGTTGTCCTCCCACCTCGTTTTCGGTCTCCCTCTTCTTCTACCTCCTTGCACTGTGCCTTGCAGGACGGTCTTTGCAAGACCTGATGATCTGGTGACGTGGCCATACCATCGGAGTTTCCGTGTTTTCACCACTGTGAGCAGGTCATCGTGTATACTACTACTACTACTACTACTACTACTACTACTACTACTACTACTACTACTACTACTACTACTACTACTACTACTAACTTTCAAAGTCTTATCAGTTGGCCTTTCAAGAGTGATAAGACTGGGACAAGCTGCCTCCTGTTAGTCTGTTGGATCTTTTTTTTTTAACCATCTCAGCTATTTCATCATTATTATATAGTTAAGTCGTCAAGCAAAGAGCGATACCGATCAGTGAGTGGAGCAGGGGTTGGCAGACCCACTTGTCCATGAAATGATAACAATCTGCCTGGCACAATGTGAATCAATAATCACCGCACCGTGACACAGTCCAACGGGAGCATTGCACAAAGAAAGTGGATCCATGAAAGCAAAGCGGTCAATAAGGGTTAGGCTGGTAGCTCAGTTAATAGCTGAGCTGGTTTCTAAGCCGAGGTCACGTGACTTAGGTAGGAGGTTTTCGGGTCACCGAGTGCTGTTGTAAAGAAACGGGGTCGACGTTTAGACTACAGTCAAGGTAAACACTTCAACCCACAAATGGGTCAACACTCCTTTAAGTCTTCAATATACTGTGACAGCTTGATTGCCGGGGCTGACACATAACGATGCGCCGTGAGAACGAGGGTTAACTCCCGTTAAACATGCTTCGCTGCTTTCTGTCAATACAAAAAAATAGTTCATTAATTAACTCGCCGTAATGATAGTCATGATTATGAAAAGATTGATGGGGTGGGTGGGGATGGTGATGGTGGTTATGATTGTATCGTTGTGTAGACGGAGGAAATAAAAGGAGGAAA
>CM072522.1:61998753-62013753 GCA_036898135.1 Oncomelania hupensis | reverse complement strand
CATCTTGCCCTGGCCCTAAAGAGGGACTAGTTTACTAAAACTAAAAAAACAAAAAATCCAAAACAACATTTAAAACGATTACATATTTACAGATGAGCTGCAGAAAGAACACATGCATGTACGTGACATGCATTGCAAGGATTATAAGATGGGGTTGCACCTCTATTTTATATTTACATTCAACATGTATAGCATATTAAATATCAATCGCTTTGTAAGCAGCAAAGCTGAGAGAGAGAGAGAGAGAGAGAGAGAGAGAGAGAGAGAGAGAGAGAGAGAGAGAGAGAGAGAGAGTGTACGCTTGATGTGTACGCTTGATGTGTAATTCTAGCTTACCTTGTATGAAGTGTTCCATTTTTGCTTGAATTTTGTCCCCGGTCCACCACCACCCCCCTCCCTCTTCTCTCCTGCTCTTTCCCTCCCGCGCTGTGTTCAGACGTTTTGTGTGGAAATTGTGCTTTAGCATCAATTATTTATTAATACATTCTTTTTGTTTGTCTTGTTCTTCTTATTTCTTATTTTTCTTTGTTGTTGTAGTTGTTGTTGTTGTTGTTGTTGTTGTTGTTGTTGTTGTTGTTCTTCTTCTTCTTCTTGGCTTCTTGTTCTTCTTCTTCTTCTTGTTCTTGTTCTTCTTCTTCTTTCTTTTTTTCTTGCCTTCTTCTTCTTCTTCTTCTTCTTCTTCTTCTTCTTCTTCTTCTTCTTCTTCTTCTTCTTCTTCTTCTTCTTTTTTCTTCTTCTTCCTTCTTCTTGACTTCGTCTTCTTCTTCTTGACTTCTTCTTCTTCTTCTTGACTTCTTCTTCTTCTGCTTCTTCTTATTCTTCTTCTCCTCCTCCTCCTCCTCCTCCTCCTTCTTCTTCTTCTTCTTCTTCTTCTTCTCCTCCTTTCCTCCAAACTGACTATATTGCAGCATGAGAAAACCAGGCTAAAGTGTCAAAATATGAAAAATTACTTATTTATTTATTAACAAAGTACTAAAAATAATCTTCAAAATGCAAAAAAACAGAATTGTTTTTCTTTATTGGTTGATGTTTTATGATTTTTTTAAATATTTTATTTTCTCGGGGGCTAATTTCCAGAAATTGCCTTCAAAGTTTTGAATTGTAAAATGATCATTACTTCACAACCAGAATTTTCCCATGCATGTATTTGGTATCAAAACAATCAGGAAGATGGCAGCAATATGGCAGTGAGTTGAGATAAGATGAGAAAATTCACATTATACACCATCCACACAATAATAATAATAATAATAATAATAATAATAATAATAATAATAATAATAATAATAATAATAATAATAATAATAATAACGGATTTTTATATAGCGGGTACTCCAGCCTATGACCAGACTCACCACGCTTTACATAGTCATTACATATAAATACATGCACTCGATGAAACATCACTTTTGCTACAATACACCAAAAGACGGGACAGTAAAGGTACAGACTATTTACAACAATACTGAACATAAACAAATTAAAACAGTACGCACAATTTTATTCTGTACCCATCCATAATGCATAGTGTTTTTAAACATATTAGAAATAAAACAAGTGTTTAGCAAGTCTATAATAACTCAAACACATAATAATATATCAAGAACATGGCCTGAATCAATCATTTTTCTAAAATAAACCCTATCATAATGACCCCCCCCCCTCCCCCTCTTAAATCCCTCGTCCGTCAAGTAATCTGTTGTTTAATTGCAAGCAGCTACATCAGCTCAGTTCAAACAAAGATTACAAACCTAAAACAAAAGTTTCATTAGGTAGTTTTCAGACCTAATAATCAAGCTTTAATAATTCCCCGATTCTCCACTCCCTTCCGCACGTCGAATAAATCTGTCGCGTCACAGGTGTAAATCAAAATAACATGTAATTTTGCTTTATAAAGTTTAAATAAACACAAATATCAAAGCAAATACTAATTACTAGTAATTTGATAAATAGTCCTCATGTTCATTTCCTAAAACAGACAAACCAACAATAATAAATACTGAGAACATAGTCAACTTGTCATGCTAGTAATATTGAATGCAGGCCAGACTACTTACCTTTTCAACCCTCCCACACCACCCCCACCCAACAAAATATACTACTGAAATATTTTCCACACTCCTACTGTAATTCTTTCACTGATATCGCCTTTTCAACCTTTACCTAAATCTATGCAAGTAGAATGACGGATTATTAAAGACACGCCTATAGCGAAGAGGCCTACGAAACATGAATCATTGAATGAAAACAAACGGTATCGTTTAATAACGGGATCAAGCTTCTGCTCGTCAGAATCATAATCCTCATCACAGTTCCCACCTGCACCATCATAAAAATAGTCCGAAAGCAGGTCTTGGAGCTCTTCAGAAGCAAAACCGGGTCGATTCAAGGCCCTAGCTACTCTAGCAGACGACACATCTACTGACGCTGGAGACGAAGCCATCACTTCCGGTTTCCAAAAAGAATCGGTCACTTACTTTGACAAATTGTTTCTAACAAATGCAACAAAAATATTGCAAGAAAACACTTGAAATAGATGTAAGATGAGTTTATCTACATTAAAAAAATCACTTTGAACTAAAAATCGTCGAAAATCTATAGGAAACACTTCCGTTTTTCACGACCCGGCAAGAGACGCATTCGAACACAACTTGTGTCATAAGCAAGCTTCAGAACAAGGAATTTCATGAAAAATTCATATGCCACACACTTTTATGTACCAAAAAGTAGTACCAATAGGGACTTTTCACTCCCCAGACGTTATATATCAATCCACATTGGGGATTTCCCTTCATAGTCGGACAAGAAAAGTTGGGGTATCGGAGGTCAATTAGTGCCATTGTTTTAGCAAGGTGTAATCAACACCCTTATCAAAATCAACAAAATAAACAATGTTTTAGTAATTTTTGAACAAAATCCGTTTGGGATATTAAAGAAAAGTCTTAAAAAAAGACAAAGAGGCAACAATCTTAAAATTGATGGGGTAGCCTATTTTTAGTGTTCTACGGCTGTAGCAGCGAATCAATCCTGGCGTCTTTAGCCGGGTTTTGTCATGCTATATTATAGCAAGCATACATTCTATATGAGCAACTTTTCCCCCCTTCTTTTTGCTTCTCTCTTATTTTCCTCCTCCTTCATCTCCTTCTTCTTCTCCTCAGGGATAGCTCAGTGGTCAGAGCGGACGACTTGTGTGAGTGCGTCTTGGGCGACGTAGGTTTGAATCCTGACTTCAGTACACTATTGTGTGATTGCTGGATATTACGGGTCAGCGCCTTGAGAAGCTCTCTGAGTTTGTAAGTGCGCTATATAAGAGGAATCTCTTTCTTTCTTTTTTCCTTTCTTCTTCTTCTTCTTCTTCTTCTTCTTCTTCTTCTTGAAACAGACCAGATGTTTATTATTTTATTTTATTTTATTTAATCAGTTTATAGTCCCCTCTCTTCCCGGCAAGGATTCCCAGAGAGGAGAAAAAAAAGACCAGATGTTGGTAAAAAGTAGATTTTATACCCGCGTATTGTCTGTAGCTGTTGGTCCTTGAGATGTACACAATGTACTTGGCTATATAGTACAACCTCGATTAGTCTCAGCTGTCCTGGATGGGTCTACACCATGGTTCATGGTCAGTTCCAGTCAGTTAGTTTTAATTACGCCAATTTGTTATATCCTCTATCGCAGTTCCAGAGCCTCCTCCCTACCCTCCCCACACCACCCCCCTTTCTTGTCACTCCAGAGTTCCCAAATTCCCATAGTTCTGTGTTCTTCGTCTATCAGTATTGAAAATCCTACTGCGTTATTCGGTTGTGACGCAGTCCCCTGTTCCAGAGGGTCCCGTCAGTTCGGAATTCTTAAATTGCCCTATATCTGTGCAGTTCTTGTGTCAGTATTTGCACGAGCTTTATTTGGCTGCATCCGCCGATAGGCAGAAATGTGCTGTTCTAACTACATACCAAGTTTATGTTCTAACTACATACCAAGGTTATGTTCTAACTACATACCAACTTTATGTTCTAACTATATACCAACGTTATGTTCTAAGTACATACCAATTTTCTAACTACATGGCAATGTTGTAACTACATACAAATTTAATATTCAAAAAACATACCAACGTTATGTTCTAACTACATACCAAGTTTATGTTCTAAAAACATACCAACGTTATGTTCTTACCACATATCAATGTTCTAACTACATACCAACTTTATATTCTAACTACATACCAAGTTTATGTTCTAACTACATACCAACTTTACGTTCTAACTACATACCAACTTTATGTTCTAACTACATACCAACTTTACGTTCTAACTACATACCAACTTTATGTTCTAACTACATACCAACTTTACGTTCTAATCACATACCAAGTTTATGTTCTAACTACATACCAACTGTACGTTCTAATCACATACCAAGTTTATGTTCTAACTACGTACCAACTTTATGTTATAACTACATTCCAAGTTTATGTTCTAACTACTTACCAACTTTATGTTATAACTACATACCAACTTTATGTTCTAACTACATACCAAACTTTACGTTCTAGTCACATACCAAGTTTATGTTCTAACTACGTACCAACTTTATGTTATAACAACATACCAAGTTTATGTTCTAACTACATACCAACTTTACGTTCTAATCACATACCAAGTTTATGTTCTAACTACGTACCAACTTTATGTTATAACTACATACCAAGTTTATGTTCTAACTACAAACCAGACTTTACGTTCTAATCACATACCAAGTTTATGTTCTAACTACGTACCAACTTTATGTTATAACTACATACCACGTTTATGTTCTAACTACGTACCAACTTTATGTTATAACTACATACCAAGTTTATGTTCTAACTACGTACCAACTTTATGTTATAACTACATACCACGTTTATGTTCTAACTACATACCAAACTTTACGTTCTAATCACATACCAAGTTTATGTTCTAACTACGTACCAACTTTATGTTATAATCACATACCAAGTTTATGTTCTAACTACATACCAACTGTACGTTCTAATCACATACCACGTTTATGTTCTAACTACATACCAACTTTACGTTCTAATCACATACCAAGTTTATGTTCTAGCTACGTACCAACTTTCAAAGAAAACTGTCCATTAGTTTCAGAGAAAAATGCGCACGAAGTGACGGACGGACGCACGGACGGACGGACCGAGCCACAAACAATAGTTCTACAGTTATCGCGCGGGAACTCATCAATAAATAAACGAATGAACTCAACGGAATAAAAAAGAAACGAACACATGGATTTAACAGTTCATTTGACAGAACATCATAGCTCTTTGTTTATTTATTTATTTATTTCATTTTATTTTACTTCATTTAAATTTAAATTCAAAATATTCAATTTAAAAAAAATAATTAGACAATATATAACAGCAGTTGACTGTAAATGTCTGAAGTGATCTACGATAATAAGAATGCATACATCTGTTGTTGTTTTTTAACCCTAACCCTAACCCTATCTTGCATCTGATCCCTCTGATCTCCTTCCATCGTGCCCACATTCTCAGAGGTCGGTAATTCCCTAGGTCTATGTTCTCCTCAGGCCTATGTTCAGCCAGGATTTTAAAGATCCTGACGCTCATGGCCCAGTACGCACTAGGTCCCTTCTCTCCCTTCTCTACTCTACATCCGATCGCCCAGGATCGTGCCCAGTTGTCTGGGCATCACACTATGCGCCCCACGGTTGCAAGTGGGCGCCTAATGCTAAGGCGGATTTAAGTGAGATCCTGTACCGGCCAGAGCTCTTGAGCTCCAAAAATCGCTATATCAAAACAATAAATAAATAAATAAAATACAACAATAAATAAACAATATTTTTTATTCCTATTACCATAGAACATAGGGAGGCACGGCGGCCTAATGGTAGAGCTTTGGCTTGCGGATCTGAAGGTCCCGGTTTCGAGCCCAGGCCGAGGGCATTGTGTTATGTCCTTGGGAAAGACACTTTACTCCCGTTTCCTACTCCTTCGGATGAAAGTATACACCGAGGTCTAGTCTGTGTCGCATACATTCCATCATTACGGACTTTAAAGATCCTGACGCTCATGTCCTAGACGGGTGAGTGCCGGTGACAAGAACACACACAGCATGCACCTAGGCCCTTCTCCCCCATCCCTGGCTGCCCAGGATAGTGCTCAGTTGTCTGGAGCGTTATTATGATGCGCCCAAAGGCTGCAAGTTGGCGCCTCGGGCGGCTTGAGTTAGATCCTGTATCGGCCACGGCCTTGAGTCGCCAAGTAGGGAGAAATATGTGCGCTATACAAATCCTCAATTAGAAATAAAATACCATCATTAAATAGTTAAACAAAAGGTTTGGATGAAAAATAAATGGTTTCAATCTCCCTTTTAATGATGTTGCTTTAAATGCAAATTGTTCAAGTTGTTTGATGTTCTTTAGCGTTGCTGTTGCTGTATTAACGGTTAATCTTATTTCAAACACACCACCCAACAACAATGACGACGACAACAACAACAGCAACTGCTACTACAACTAAAAAAAAGAAAAAAACAAAAGTTCAGACCCACTTTAATGACGCTGCCTTTAAATTTAAAGGTGGTGAAACAATGTTTTAGTTGTTTGTTGTGGTTGTCGTGGGTGGTGATGGTGGTAGAGGTGGTGGTGGTGGTGTATGAACTGGTTTATCTTCATTCAAAACTCTGCAATCATTTTCTTCAACACCAAAGATGGCTCTAACAGTCACATCAAAGAGAAATGCATTATAGACTTGCGGCAATTGACTTCATTACTGCGTCACGGAAATAATGCAATCATATTACGTTACTTCCTTCACCCACCTGCCTTAGAATTATTCTTTTTGTTTATGTTTGACTTCTTTGTGTTGGCAAGAACTATACAATTTCTTGATGCACATTATATGATGATTATGCCTCAATGTATATACTCATGTAGAATTGGGTACGAATGATTGTGTGTGTGTGTGTGTGTGTGTGCACTTGCATAAACGTACAAATGGCTACCAAACCTTGCCTTTCTTATCTACAAATGGGTTCATTGCTAAGTACACGGGAGTGTTCTTTTAGTGCATGGGAGTGCAGTTGTAGTGCATGAGAGTGTTTTAAGTACAAAAGGGAGTGCTCTATCCGGGACGGAAAACTTCCAGCCACTTTTCGGGCAAATTTGGAACGAAAGTCGACCTATTCGTTCCCCCATAGGAGACGAGCTAGGTCACCTTTTTATCGGAAAGAGCCTATTTTGAATCAAATTCTTGCATTTTCAGATGAAAGGTGACCTCTTTCCGTAAAAAAAACCACTTTCAGATTCCTGCAGCCTTAAATAAAACCCAGTTCTGATGTTTTGTAAATATGAGTGTGTGTGGGGTGCGAGGTGGGGGGAGGGGGATGAGGTGGGCGTGCGTGGATCTCCCCATCTTAATAATAATAATAATAATAATAATAATAATAATAATAATAATAATAATAATAATAATAATAATAATAATAATACACTGGATTAATACAACGCATTTTTCATTAGACTAACAACTCAATGCGCTTACACACATCATTCGTACGCATCATCACAACATTCGCACTACATCATGTCCAGCATCATTCAGAAAGTATTAATAATGTTCTTACTATTTACACAGAAAACGCCTTGCGGAATAAGTGCGTTTTTAAGCAGCTCTTGAAGAAAACAAGGTCTGTACAATGTCTTAAACCGGCAGGCAGCGCATTCCAAACCTTGGGTGCTTGAAAACTAAAAGACCGCTCGCCTATTGTTTTAAGCCGACGCAGGGTTTTTTTCTAAAATTTTTCATCTGATGAGCGCAAAGAACGAGATGTAGATCTTCTTCTTATTTTATGTCGTTTTATTCTAGATCTTGTTCTTGTTATTCTCTCTCTCTCTCTCTCCCTCTCCCCCCCTCCTCTCTCTCTCCCTCCCTCCCTCTGTATCCACAATCCTAATCCTACTACTTCTCCTTATTCTTCTCCTTTTCTTCTTCCTTCCTTCTTTATCTGTCGATGGTTTTCAGTGTACTCGTAGTGGGTCAGGTCCGACAACTCCACTCAACTTCTTGTTTCCCTCCTCCATCATAATTTTCACCCTTCTCTTCCTCTTCATTCGTCCTCCCTTCTTCTTCTTGTTCTGCTTCATCTCTCTATCTGTCTCTCTCTCTTTCTATGTCTCTGTCTCTCTCGGTCTCTGTATGTCTCTTTATTTCTCCTCCTCGTCCTTTCTCTTCTTCATATTTCTCTTCCAGCCTCTCTCCCTCCTCCCCCCTCCCACCCACCTCCGATGGTCCTCAGTACTGGTAGTCGGTCCGAAGAGTTAATCAAGGGCCGGCAACTCGACGCCAGGCAATCAGATTCAGTTTAAAGGAAACCGGTTGCCATAAAACTGAAACCAGATCAGCCAATCACAGGCCGCTATTTCCCAGGCATGCTGGGATCGCTTATTCCGGAAGTAGGACTGGTAGTACGTGCATCACCACAGAGAGGGAGGTGTAGAGGGAGAAAGGGAGGGAGGGGGTGGAGTAAAGAGAAAGAGAGAAAGCGAGTGATAGAGAGACAGGCGGACAGAGACAGACAGAGATACGGAAGGGGAGAGAAAGAGGACAGATAGAGAAAGGCAGAGAGAGAGACAGAAAGAGAGACAGACAGAGATACGGAAGGGAAGAGAAGGAGAGACAGAGAAAGCAGAGAGACAGAAAGAGAGACAGACAGAGACAGAGTTACGGAAGGGGAGAGAAAGAGAAGGAGAAACAGAGAAAGTCAGAGAGAGAGACAGAAAGAGAGACAGACAGAGACAGAGCTACGGAAGGGGAGAGAAAGAGAAGGAGAGAGATTGAGAGGGGGGGGGGCAGAGAGACAGACAGACAAAGAGAGATACGGAAGGGGAGAGAGAGAGATACGGAAGGGGAGAGAGAGAGATACAGAACAAGATAGAGGCAGCCAAACAGACAGACAGAGAGAGAAAGAGAGAGACAGAAATAATTGGGATTGATGAGGAGAGAAGAAAGAAACTGTGCTAAAGAGAGAGATATAGGGAGATATAGGGTGATATAGGGAGATATAGGGTGATATAGGGAGATACAGGGAGATATAGGGAGATATAGGGAGAAACAGAGAGAAAGGCAGAGACAGACCGAAATAGAGGACGGCAAACAGAACAGAGACAGACAGACCGACAGACAGACAGAAAGTCGGAACAAGAACTACTACTGATCATGTTAAAGTCAGATTACAGCTCAACTTAGTATAGGTTGGGAGAAAACAAAAATGTACACAGAACTCGGAACATCCGTTTGTTTGGCCCAAGTTCAACGCGTCAAAAAGAACTATTTTGACCACGACCCCTCCAAAGATCCCTTTAACCTTGATGCGCTCACTTGAAGCCTTTGCGCGCACGAGCTGATGCCTAGACAACTAAGAACAATCCGGTGCTACTGTGGATGTGGTTGGGGGTAAGGGGACGGGGGTGGAGACGTGACCTACATTGTGCTGGGTGCATTTATAAACCCGCGCTTACCAGGATCTTTTAAAGTCCGCGCGATAAAATGAATGCGCGCATATAGACTAGACCTCGGTTTATACTCTCATCTGAAGATGTATAAAGAGTACTTCACTTACTCCAGGAAAGCCTGAAATTAAATTTCGCTATAACCTCGCTTTCGGGATCAAAAAGTTACTTGACTTTGTCATTGGGAACGAATTAACAGTGACAGGAAGTTTATCTGCATGTGAAAGTTTACCTTTGGCATGAATATTTTGTCTGCTATAGCCAGTTGATATCTATCTATCTATCTATCTATCTATCTATCTATCTATCTATCTATCTATCTATCTATCTATCTATCTATCTATCTATGTCTATCTATGTCTATCTATCTGTCTATCTGTCTATCTATCTATCTATCTATCTATCTATCTATCTATCTATCTATCTATCTATCTATCTATCTATCTATCTAAACATTCATCCATCCATCCGTCCCTACCTCTATCCATTCATCAATCAATATATCTATTTATCTGTCTATCTATGTATATATATCTAACTATATAAATTATTTATTTATTTATTAATAGTAGTAGTAGTAGTAGTAGTAGTAGAAGTAGTAGTAGTAGTTGTTGTTGTTGTTGTTGTGGTAGTAGTAGTGGTAGTAGTAATAGTATCATTATCAGTATCATTATTATTATTATCAGTATCATCATCATCATTATTATTATTATTATTAGTATTATTATTATTATCATCATCATCATCATTTTCAGTAGTAGTAGTAGTGGTAGTATCATTATCATTATTATTAGTAGTAGTATGATCATTATTATTATTCTTTTTCTTTTTCTTCTTCTTCTTCTCCTTCGCCTGATCTAGGCACAGCTCGATCCAGGCGATTGCATGAATATGGAACAACTTAAAACTATGAAACAAAATGAGAAACAGTTAATTTATTTCTTTATTAATAATATGATGATGATATCATGATCCACAGCTTCTTCTTAGGCCGGTGCTTTCCAAGGATCTCCGTGGCGGCATCTGTCACAGCTAAGTTGAAGGTAGTGGTCATGATGTTGACATCTATTTCACCAGCTCCCAAAATGAGCAGTGGTGCAAATTTCCCTCCAATTGTGGCCTCAAATACTTCTGCCACCTCCGAGTCTTGCAGTGTGTCCAGGTCGAACTTCAGTCTAGTGCACTTTGCTTTGTTTACTCTTTTCAAGTGAAGCTGGAAAGACATCATCACGAGATCGTAGTCACTTCCGATAGCTGCTCCTGGAAAAGTGCGTGTCCTGCCAATGTTGATGCTTGATCTGAAGCGTTTCTTGACAATGATGTAGTCGATCTGGTTATGATGCTCCCCCGGGGACTGTGCCATGTCCATCGTCTGGATTTTGTGTGGAGACCAAGCGTGTTTGCCAGTATCAGATTGTTGTATCTGGCAAACTCCAACAGTCTCAGACCCCTGTCATTTGTCTCATTGTTGCAGTGGGGTCCACATGTGTCTCCCCAGTTGTGGTGCGCATCTTGGCTAACCTTGGCATTCCAGTCGCCTTCCACTATGACTATGTCCTTCTTCGGCACTTGGTCAAGGACAGCCTGTAGATTTTCATACAAATCCTCCACTTCGCTGTCATCATAGTCTGATGTTGGGGCATAAGCCTGGATAATGGTGGTGTTGAAAGGGGCTGCTCTCAGACGGATGGTAATGAGTCTACTGGAGACTGGGCAGCAACCAATGACAGTGGCTAGAATGTTCTTGTGGACCACGAATCCAACACCGTGTTCGTGCCTGTCATCTCTACTGCTGAAATAAAACTTGTGGCCTTTGTCGGTCGTTGATTCACCTATGCCTTTCCAGTGCAGATCGCTGATCCCTAAAACGTTCCATTGATAGTGGTCCATCTCGTGGGCCAGTTCTTCTAATTTTCCCTCCGCATTTAGGGTCCTGATATTCCAGGTTCCTATGACGATGTTATTTCTGGTGCGGATCTTGCTAAGTTGTCCATCAGTAGCACACTTATCGCCTCCGTCCTGGTGGCCAACGGAAGGCGCGGTCCTTGTTGATCCGGGCGACGACCGATCCGGTTTGGAGTAAATGGTTTTATTCATCATGCAGTATGTCTAGGGCAAGAAAGACCTGGCGGGGCCCAATCCTCTCCAGGCTGTTGGCCACAGCCGATATCCACGAAAACAGTGTGGCTCGCCTTGGCCCCGAGCACGTGGTCGTTGAACCTGTAGTAACATGAGGTTCCTCCGTCCTGGCCGGTGACTTCTGTGTAGAAGACTTTTGCCCAGTGATGCCGTGCTGACACCACCCTTGTTAGTCGCCTCTTACGACAGGTCGGGAAACATTGGCTCTATTCTAATCAGTGCCCGAAGAAGCTATGGATCACACCTGAACATTTGGACCTGTGTGATAAACGAAGAGAGATGAAAAATAAAAATAACACCTCACAGGGAGCTGATACCTACCGAAAAATCAACAATGACATCCAAAAAGGCATGCGCACAGCAAAGGAGAACTGGATAGAAGATCAGTGCCAGGAAATAGAGAACAGTCTGAACAAGAACAACAGCAAGAAGGCTTACCAGACTATGAAGCGGCTGACAAGGGTTAAACAACCCAAGGTCTCCACGATCCAAAGCAAGTCTGGCATATGCCTTACAGAAGAACAAGAAGTCTTGGACAGATGGACAGAGTACTGCTCTGACCTTTACAACCACACATTAAACAGAGACCCATCAGTTCTAGCATGTCCAGAGAACAGAGAAGAAGAAAAAATCCTCCCAATTCTCAGAGAAGAAGTTGAGGCAGCAGTGCAATCGCTGAAGAAGGGAAAGTCAGCGGGAGTGGACAACATTCCCGCGGAACTGCTTCAAGCAGGAGGAGAAGCGATGATTGACGCACACACCATTATCTTTAACAAGATCTGGCAGAGTGGGGAGTGGCCTACACCATGGACCCAGTCGCTTGTCACCACTCTTCCCAAAAAAGGTAACCTTCAGGAATGTGAAAATTACCGCACCATCAGCCTCATCAATCATCCCAGCAAGGTCCTCCTAAAAATAATACTTAACAGGTTGAAACCCCAAGCTGAACAAATCATAGCTGAAGAGCAAGCAGGATTCAGGGCAGGGCGAAGTGCCACTGAACAGATTTTCAACCTCAGAATAATCTGCGAGAAATACCTACAGCACCAACAACATCTATATCATGTAATCGTAGACTTCAAACAGGCGTTTGAGTCTGGCATGCAGCTCTGTGGGCAACCATGACAGTGTACAACATCAGCTCTAAAATGATTAAAGTCATCAAAAGCCTGTATGACAAGGCCACCAGTGCAGTCCTCCACAACAGCGCCATCGGAAACTGGTTCAGAACAACAATCGGTGTGCGTCAGGGATGCCTACTCTCTCCAACACTCTTCAACATCTTCCTAGAGCGCATCATGTCAGATGCCCTCGCAGATCACATAGGCACAGTCAGCATAGGGGGAAGAGCAATCTCCACCTTCGTTTTGCGGATGACATTGATTAATTGGGTGGAAAGGAACAAGAACGTGAACAGCTAGCACAGAGGCTTGACACCACCTCCACAGCCTATGGGATGGAAATAAGTGGCGATAAGACCAAAATGATGACCAACAACACCAATGGCATCAACACGGACATCAAAGTCCAAGGCCAATCCCTCAACACAGTGCAAAGCTTCAAATATTTAGGAGCCATTGTATCAGACAATGGGTCCCGACAGGAAGTCCTCTCCAGGATCGCACAAACAACTGCTGCCCTGGCGAGGTTGAAGCCAATTTGGAAAGACAGAACCATCAGTCTACATTCCAAGGTAAGGCTGCTGCGCTCCCTTGTCATCTCCATCTTCCAATATGCTTGCGAAACATGGACCCTCACAGCAGATCTCCAACGAAGAATACAAAGCATGGAGATGAGCTGCTACAGAAGACTTCTGGGCATTTCCTATACCCAGCACATTACCAACGACGAAATCCGACAGACCATCACACAAGCCATTGGACAACACGATGACCTGCTCACAGTGGTGAAGAAACGGAAACTCCGATGTCATGGCCACGTTACTAGATCATCGGGTCTTGCAAATACCATCCTGCAAGGCACAATGCAAGGAGGTAGAAGAAGATGGAGACCGAAAAAGAGGTGGGAGGACAACATTCGAGAATGGACTGGTTTGACACTGAGCGAAACAATCAGGGTTGCTGAGGACAGGGAAAGGTGGAGTACGCTGGTTAAACGATCATCTGGGGTGCCCCTACGACCTTCGAGTTACGGGATAGAATAGGATATGATGATGATGATGATGATGATGATGATGTGATGATGATGATGATGATGATGATTATTATTATGATGATGACGATGATGATGATGATGATGATGATGATGATGATGATGATGATGATGATGATGATGATGATCATTATTATTATTATTATTATTATTATTATTATTATTATTATTATTATTATTATTATATCGCGCTTTTCCAGCTCAAGAGCTGCTTAAGGCGCGCTGGTCAATACAGGATCTTACTCAAGCTGCCCACTTGCAACATTTGGGCGCATAGTCTGACACCCAGACAACTGAGCACAATCCTGGGCCATCGGTTATGGGGAGAAGGGACCTAGTGCGTGCTGCGTGTAGGACATGAGCGTCAGGATCTTTAAAGTCCCTGCGATGTACAATGAGACAGTTAACGTATAGATATACATCTTTCTCTGTCTCTCTGTCTCTCTCTCTCACACACACACACCAGGAAAATAGGGTAGGGACTTAAATCAACACTGAACCATCAGAAGAATCATTCTGGTAAGATGGACAGTGAAATAATAGTAAATTATTTATCTAACCCTCCACGGTATACGAACCCGGATCATCGTTGTGCCAGGAGAACTCGCAGTCACCCAGCCAAGTTTGCGTCGAGACGGCAGTAGTAAAGGTTGATGAGAAAATGAAAACAAAAAAGTTGTTTATTACGGAATTTACCAGCTGTTGGAACGTGTTGACGATGTAGACTGCGGTTATGCCAATCCTGCCCGTCTGGCTAAATTATGCTGTCGACTCTCTGTCTGTCTGTCTGTCTGTGTTTATGCGTGTGAGTAATTTGATTGTCAATCTAATGTTAAAGGTCCTTTATTGTTGTTAATGTGTTAAAAGACACATTGGAAGATTGAACTTTATATTTAGTCTACAATTTTTATCGGAAATAAAACATTTCACAAAACAAAAAGTTGCTCTCTCTTTCTCACTCTCTCACTCACTCTATCTCTCCCTCTCTCTCACCCGTCTGACACCCTCCTCCACGGAATTTCATTAACTGGAACAGCGGGTCACATACCGTTTTTGAACATTGACTTGGAGAGGAAACCTACACAACCTCTACGTGCGTCATTGTAAAAAGTGTGCACTCAATAAAAAGAGGAGGGTGGGTGGGGGAGGAGAGAAGGGGTGAAG
>CM072522.1:61988753-61993753 GCA_036898135.1 Oncomelania hupensis | reverse complement strand
AGAGAGAGAGAGAGAGAGAGAGAGAGAGAGAGAAAGAGAGAGAGAGAGACTGGAGGCAGGGAACGAATAGATAAAGAGAATTCCATTAACAGCATGAATGAACGGAGATGGCGAGCGTACGAGGAGGGAGAGAGAGAGAGAGAGAGAGAGAGAGAGAGAGAGAGAGAGAGAGAGAGAGAGAGAGAGAGAGAGAGAGAGAGAGAGAGAGAGAGAGAGAGAGACGGGTGAGGGGGCGGAGGGAGGCGAGGGACGTATATTTTGGGGGAGGGCGGTTCAGTAAATAAACGGGATACATAGAAGACTGGCGTAGCTCATTGCAACAGGGCGGAAGGTAACCAGACGTAGTCACAAACTGGATTTTCTCCGTAGTCCACCACTACAGGGGGGACAATTCCAGCAACCCTCCCCCACACCACACGCTCATACCACCACCACCCTCTCTCCCCACCCCTTCAACTTTGAAATAACGACTCAATGTATATGACGACTCTGGTGGTTCAATGCTGATGTAGATATGTCCTTACACTCTTCTCATTTGGGATGGTTCGTTCCCAGTCTACCCTGTTGTCAATGGTTGGTATTGACGTTAAGCTTCAACCGACGCTACTCTTCTCTCTCCCCCACCCTCTCTCTCTCTCCCTCTCCAGTAACTGGTACCCAAGCTGATGTAAACATGGCGAGCCCATCGTTTTCGCAATTATTTTGCAGCGGAGACGAAGGCACAGTGCCTTTCTGGGAATGTTAAAGTAAAGAGGGTAAAGGTGGTCCCATAGCCTTGTGGCCGTAGGGGAGCGTGATGTTGGAGATCACACTTATCTTGGGCCAGCGTAATGAGGGTGATGCCCATCTCTCTCCCTCGCTGCTTTACCTTCCCCACCCTTAAGAGAGTAGGTACTCAGTCACAGTTGAGTCAACTGGGGGCGTTGTTATTTGTCGCTTCACGTTTTGCGGTCACCCATCCAAGTGCTAACCGCAATGGACGGTGCTTAACTTGCGACACAGTAGCGAGTGCTCCAACCACTGCGCTATCCGACACCCCATTCACTAACATAATGTTATTAAAAGAGATTCACTCACTAACATAATGTTATTAAAAGAGATTCACTCACTAACATAACGTAATTAAAAGAGATTCACTCACTAACATAATGTTATTAAAAGAGATTCACTCACTAACATAACGTTATTCAAAGAGATTCACTCACTAACATAAAGTTATTCAAAGAGATTCACTCACTAACATAAAGTTATTAAAAGAGATTCACTCACTAACATAAAGTTATTAAAAGAGATTCACTCACTAACATAAAGTTATTAAAAGAGACTCACTAACATAATGTTATTAAAAGAGATTCACTAACATAATGTTATGAAAAGAGATTCACTCACTAACATAATGTTATGAAAAGAGATTCACTCACTAACATAATGTTATGAAAAGAGATTCACTCACTAACATAATGTTATTAAAAGAGATTCACTCACTAACATAATGTTATGAAAAGAGATTCACTTACTAACATAATGTTATGAAAAGAGATTCACTCACTAACCTAATGTTATTAAAAGAGATTCAATGACTAACATAATGATATTAAAAGAGATTCACTCACTAAAATAATGTTATTAAAAGAGATTCACTCACTAACATAATGTTATTAAAAGAGATTCACTCGTTTTTTTCATACGTCATACACAGGTACGCCACAATAAAAACAATAAAGTAAACAAAATGAATCATTAATAAATTAATTTAATTAAAATTATCAGGAAGGCAGTGACTACTGCACAACAAAGTATTAAAACAAGATATATCCTGTATCGTCCAGCGCCTTGAGCAGCTCTTGAGCTGGAAAAGCGCTATAGAAAGACGATTAAATAACTTAATGAAATCAATCACGGCAGAACCTAAAGATCGAATGGTGACGTTGTGTTACAACGGACGATCCTTTCTATGACGCCCGTGGTGTTAGAGCCGGGTCACGTGGTCCGGTTGCTAATGTGTTTAATAGTGTTTCCCCCCTTCTCCCCTCATGTTACTGTTTTAGATTTCTGCATGCACTTGTGTGATGACATTAAAAGAGAGAGAGAGAGATAGAGAGAGAGGGGGGAGAGTGAGAGACAGAGAGAGACAGACAGACAGAAAGAGAAGACGAAGAAGGATGGGGGAGGTGAGAAAGAGAGGGAGAGAGAGTTGAGAGAGAGAGACAGGGAGAGAGAGAGGACGGAGGAAGAGAATATAAATACGAATACCAATCTTGTATTTAAAGAGAGAGAGAGGGAGAGAGAGAGAGAGAGAGAGATGAAGAGAGAGAGAGATGAAGAGGGTGAGGGAGAGAAAGTGGAGGGAGAGATAGGGATGGGGTGGGATTAAGAGTGAGAGAGAGAGAAAAAAAATATAAAATTTTAAAACAATTTAATTTAGCATTTTAGGATAAAGATTTTTAGGTTAATTATAAAGTCTAATCTTCCAATCTGTCTTTTAAACAACCCAACATAATAAAGAACCTTTATCATTAAATTGGAAATCAAATAACTTAGGCACACAAACACACGCACACACTCTCCCCACACGCACACACTCACACACACACATTCTCTCTCACACACACACTCTCTCTCTCACACGCACACATTCTCACTCACACACAAACACGCACTCTTTCTCACACACATAGGCTACACACCTAGCCAAGGTTACACAGTATTATCATGACTTTCCCGAAAACGCCACATACGTTGTGCTGACAATAGGTCATATTTCGTCCCCATTTTTAAGCACTTTGAAGTGTTCGAACTCTAACCCTAAGCCTAACCCAGCCCTAACCCTAACGGATCATTGTTCTGACGTCAAAACAAGTAGGCATGTCAATACAAGTTATGTAGATCTTCACTGATTTGTCCAGAAAACTCTGTGTAAGTGTGCCCACTCTCTCTTTCTGACACACACACACTCTCTCTCACACACAAATACACACGCACTCACACACATTTTTGTAGAAATGACGTTGTGATGACTGTTGTGAAACTCCACATACATTATTTTGACACACTTCCCATTTTTTGACATTATTTTGACATTTTTTGAAGTTTTTGAAGCTATCGCTACCACTAACCCAAACCCTAACCCTTAACCTAACTCTAAGCATAACAGAGCCCTAACCCTACCGGAACACTATTTTGACGTCAACATAACGGGGCCGTCAAAAAAAGTCAAAAGAAGGTATGTAGAGTTTCAAGGGTATATCAGAGTAACGTCGTTTCTACATGCCCACACACACATACACACACACACAACGTGTAGAAACACCGTTGTGATGACTTTCATGAAACTCTACATACGTTATTTTGACATTTTAAAAAATTTGTCCATTTTTTTAAGCTAACCTTAACCTTAACCCTAACCCAAATCCTAACCCTAACCATAACCCTAACCTAACCCTAAGCCTCACACAGCCCTAACCCTAACGGAACACTGTTTTGACGTCAAAATAACGGGGTCCGTCAAAAGAAAGTACGTAGAGTTTCAAGTGTATGTCAGAGTAACGGTGTTTCTACCTAGCGATTCTCTCACACATCCTCTCTCTCTCTCACACGCACACAAACATTCTCTCTCTCTCTCTCACACACACACACAAACATTCTCTCTCTCACACACACACACAAACATTCTCTCTCTCACACATACACAAACATTCTCTCTCTCACACACAGACTCTCTCACACAAAAACACGCACCAACTTCGTCATCATCTGTAAACAATTTTAAACACCAGAAAGCTAGAGAGAGAGAGAGAGAGAGAGAGAGAGAGAGAGAGAGAGAGAGAGAGAGAGAGAGAGAGAGAGAGAGAGAGAGAGAGAGAGAGAGAGAGAGAGATTGAAATTTTTATTGCAAGACCACCAGTCTATCTGCAAGAGATCAAGGCAACTATTTAACAACAAAACATAGCAATATACATAGATACACATACATAGATGTATATGCTTTCAGTATCGACGCATATAGCTTAGAATAACAAAAAAAAAACGCATGTCACACACTAAAGTTATTAATTTATGGTGGGCAGGTAAAACTACTCAAGACGTTTTCTCTGAGTTTTAACGCGTAGAAAATAAACATAGCTAAGGAACGCAAAGCTTCAGTATTATCATTTTGCATCAACAATAATATTTCAAAGAAGCATTCGGGACATTTTCTATATATTTCAAAACATATTTTGCACGCAAATCTTTGTATTTTGGGCAGTAAAATAGAAAATGTGATTCATTTTCTATCTCTTCACAAAAGGGACATAACTTAGATGCATTTGAGTATCTCTTATTTACATTCAGTTCATTTATGCCCAAGCGGAATCTTACAAATACGTATCTAAATTTAGCTATAGTAATATCTGTCAAATATTGCTCAGCTTTTAATATAGATTTAAAGGAGCGATAAGTGGAAAAACGATCACTATCGGTTAGCTTATTGTGCCAATCTTGTCTATAGCAATCAATCATTCGCTGCTTTAAAATCTTCAGAGAGAGAGAGAGAGAGAGAGAGAGAGAGAGAGAAAGAGAAAGAAAGAGAGAGAGAGAGAGAGAGAACAGAGAAACACAAATAGACACAGAGAAACAGAAACAAACAGAAACAGACGGGGGGTAAAACAAACACACACACATACACACACACAAACACACATACAAACACACACAAAAACACACTCATACAAACCCAAAACAACCAAAACCAGGTACAGAAGAGTTAGCAGAGGCAGTAAAAAAAAATCCAGAAGGAACTAGAAAGAGGCATTGTGATATGGAGACATAAAAGTGAGAAAAAAAGAGAGAAAGAGAGAGAAACAGACAGACAGACAGATTGGGCGAGAAAACAGACACACAGACTGGGGTGAGTAGAGAGAGAGAGAGAGAGAGAGAGAGAGAGAGAGAGAGAGAGAGAGACAGAGACAGAGACAGAGACAGAGACAGAGACAGAGAGAAAGAGACACAATTGACAAAAT
>CM072522.1:61963753-61983753 GCA_036898135.1 Oncomelania hupensis | reverse complement strand
CAGAGATAGGGAGAAAATAATAAAAGATTCACTGACACACTAGCTCTCACACGGCTATGAAACATAGGTAGTCCAGCCACTTGTTAACAGTAAATATCACACATTTATTTCCTCTACTCTATACAAAATCTTCTAATCACTATACTAACTTAAATGTCCAAATATCACTTCGAATAGTTCGCTCCTTGATAGGTCTATGCAGCTACTGTCTCATCATTGGGCTATTTGCTTTCTGTCCAACTGTTCAGGTTTCTGGAAGTGTGGACTATTGATGTCCTTCTAGAGCAGTTTTGGTGCACGGTTTCAATTGACCTAGCTTTCTAGTCGATGAGCGGTGTTGTGGTGGTGTCTTCTCCTGGTTGGTAGACTGGTGGGTTATATTAGCTCAGTGCTAGATGCTCCACTGCAGGCCGAATGTCAGGGTGGACACTTAATGGTCTATCTTCTGCTTCGGGCCAACGATGCCTGCTCGAATTTTTGACAATGTCAGGCTGTGGCTAACTAGGTTGAAATGAATTTCACCAGTCCCTGCTTTAGTCTTCAGTTAGAGAGATCTTTCAGAGCTTGGCTCCTTCTCCTATTAGCGTCAGGCACAGAATGAATCTACCTAGCTGTGTGGTCAGCCAAAGCCCGCCAAATCTAGACTACAAGTGGCGCCCTCTGGCGAGTGGTGGTGGCTATACGTCCACAAGCTTATGCTACGGCCTATCTGTGAAGCTATGGTCTACACATGTGTAGTACACCCTAACTGCTAGTCTTATGGTCATCGACTTAATTTACATAGGCCAACGCAGACTGAGCGTGTAGGCTTGTAGCCTTAGTGCTGTGTTGAACTGGTCCTCTTGCGACAACCATAAAAGACCCAACCCAACTAGGCAAGGAACTTGAACATTGAGGTTTAACGTCTACACGCACCATTGGCGATATGGCAGACGGGGATAACCATCCCAGGGAAAGAGGGGTAGAGACCTGAATCAACACTGAACCACCAGAGCAATCATACTGCTAAAATGGACAGTGAAAATGGCCACATTTTATATCGCCCACCACGGGATTCGAACCTGGATCATCGGTGTGCCAGGTGAACGCTCTACCAATTGAGCTATGGCGGTGGGACGGCAAGGAATTTCGATAGTCAAAGATTATATATGTATTGTATGGGAACCACCCTTCCGTGGTATGAAACTCCGAGATGGTAGCAGCACGAAGCGAGAGAGAGAGAGAGAGAGAGAGAGAGAGAGAGAGAGAGAGAGAGAGAGAGAGAGAGAGAGAGAGAGAGAGAGAGAGAGAAGTGTTCCCATTGACGATCGCGTGTCCAGCAGATACGAGAGCCGTTTCTTAGGAGTTAGTGATCAGCTAATCGCCCGTCACCTCACGACACCGGCCCCACTTTTCATACCCAGTAACTACCGCGTCTCGTGAACCGATTCTGCCACCATGCGAAATATATTTCCTACGTGTAATACCATCCTATCTCTCTTCCACTCTCTATCTGTCTGTCTGTCTCTCTGAGGAAACCTGCCTTAAAAAATATTATTCTTATATAGCGCTTTTCCAGCTCAAGACCTGCTCAAGGCGCTGGCCGATACAGGATCTAACTCAAGCGCCCCGAGGCGCCCACTTGCAACCTTTGGGCGCAAAGTCAGACGCCCAGACAACTGAGCACAATCCTGGTCTACCGGGACTGTGGAGAAGGAACTCATTTCGTGCTGGGTGTATTTGTGTGGCCGGCACTCGCCCGTCTAGGATATGAGCGTCAGGATCTTTAAAAACCCATGCGATGGAATGCGCGCGTTCACAGACTAAACCTCGGTTTATACTCTCATCCGAAGGAGTAGATATTTCCCTTGCTCTCAAAAGACGAGATAACAGAACAAAAAAAATTAGGCAAATGGCATTTTTATCTTGCTCACCATAGAATTCGAACCTCTGTCATCGATGTGCCAGGCGAAAGCTCCACCATGGAGCTAGGACGGTGTGTCAAATCTGGTTGTACAATTCTTCCAAACTCAGAATTTTCCATGAGTAAGACAGTGCGCAGTTCCGGTGACGAATTTTATTTTGATTGGGTGTTATTGCGTCATGCTAGAATGTTCGACTTTTTTTTTCTCGATTGCAGAGATAAGTAATGCTCTGTTTGCTTGAAAAGCATAGGGGCCGGGTAGCTCAGTTGGTAAGAGCGTCTTGCTAGTAACCGAAAGGTCGCTGGTTCGAATCCCGGATTGGTCAACGTGCGATCATATTATTTTCCCCTTTACCAACAACTGGCCCGCTGGTGTCAGTACAAATCGGTCCAGTAGTCACCTATATGCGAAAGTGTCGTGTGACTATAATCTACAAACAAACAGCTTGAAAAGCATTCTCTCTGTGGTGATTTTCGGAAAGCAATCTTGTATGCAGTTGATGTACGCTGAATAAAGTTGGAAAGCTTTATACGACGACTCCTGACGTTGCTGAGTGAAAAGGCTGCGTGGATAAACGAATTCAAGTTACATGGCATTGTATCAAGACTGGCATCAGGGCTGAATTGACATATTATAAATACCGGCTAACAAGCGCATCTGTACATTCTCATGATATACAGTACAAAATTTAAAGGTAATGTAAAACAAAATAAAATAATAATACATGCTGATGTCATTATGAGTACGTCATTCGATGTGCATACATTTGGTTTTACGTTGGAGGAATAGGTAAAGTATATAACGTAATCGATAAAATTAGAACACGGAAAACCGAATATCATAACCAGCTAAATGAGGACGTTTCTAATCCAGACAAATTTGGTACTAAACAATGGTGGCAACTAGTAAACTTGTTTATGCAGAAGAAAGGCCTACACTCAGATGATATTCCTCCTATACTGCATAATGGCATCTTGTACGACAAAAACAACCAAAAAGCTGATATCCTAAACGAATATTTTGCTGAACAGTCTACCGTTACAGACCCAGACGACCCACTTCCTCCGCTTTTTCAAAATGAGCAAGAACTGACAGATTTATATATAACACCACAGGATGTATCTAACACTATATTAAATCTAAAGAAAAATAAAGCTACTGGCCCTGATATGATTCACAACAAACTCCTCATATCTGCTGTTCATATTCTTTCGAAACCATTATCCTCTTTTTTCAATAGATGCCTTATATAAAATACCTTCCCTACTAACTGGAAACTAGCACATGTGACCCCGCTTTACAAGAAAGGAGACCGCGATTCGTGTGCCAATTACCGTCCGATTTCGCTGCTCAGCTGCGTCGGAAAAGTTCTCGAACGATGCATTCACAAGTATATTTACGATTTCCTTAAGTCCAACAACCTTATTTCAGCAGCACAATCTGGCTTCCAAACCGGTGACTCTACAATAAACCAACTGCTTAGTATATACAAAAATATGTGCACAAACTTTGACCAGGGCACAACGACGCAATCAGTTTTCTTTGACATATCCAAGGCCTTTGATCGCGTCTGGCATAAAGGCCTAATTCACAAAATGAACGCTATAGGGATCCGAGGAAACCTCCTTACATTTCTTGAAAACTACCTCAGTAACAGACACCAAGTGGTTGTCCTTAAAAATGAAAAGTCGCAGCCCAGACTTGTTTCAGCTGGGGTTCCTCAAGGGTCGGTATTAGGACCATTGTTTTTTCTAATTTACATAAATGACATAGTTGAAAATATTACATCTATTATGAAGCTGTTTGCAGATGACACAAGCATGTCGCACAGCGATACAAATCCGAACAGACGAGCCGAGATTTTACAGTCGGATTTAAGAAAAATTGAGAATTGGTCGCTTACTTGGAAAGTTAAATTTAACCAAACAAAAACTGAACTTCTCACGATCCGACGTGACAAAAACATAATACCCCCTTTATTCTTTGATAACACGTTATTATCAGAATCAGCGCATCACAAACATTTAGGTGTAATGTTACAAAACAACTGTAAATGGGACGAACATATCGCAAACATAGGAAGTAAAGTAAAACTACTACTGAATTGTCTAAAATCATTTAAGTATTTCCTAAATAGAAAATCACTTGAAATTATGTACAAATCATTTATCCTGCCCACTTTTGACTATGCCGACATCTTATATGATAATTGTACACAAGCCCAAGCAAACGTTTTAGAAAATCTGCATCTTGAAGGGTTACGAACAATAACTGGTTTAGTGAGGGGCACTAGCCACGAAACTCTCTATATGGAATCTGGTTTTTGTTCCTTAAAAGCTCGTCGAGAAAGACATAAACTAATAATAAACCACAAAATAGTAAATAATTATGTACCTCCATACTTGCATAATCTTCTTCCACCTCTTGTTGCCAGTACCAATCCGTACCACCGACGTAGACTGCTTGATAGGAATATCCCTCTTCATAAAACTGAAATTGTCCACACCTCCTTCTTTCCATCAACCACTGTGCTGTGGAATTCTCTACCAGACAGCATACAGCAAACCACATCAATAGGAGCATTTAAACGTTATCTTCACAAAGACGACCCTTGCAATCCTCCGCATTTTTACATTGGAAAAAGGCAAGACCAAATAATACACTGTCGACTCAGAAGAAATATGAGTGATCTCAATCACGATCTGTTCACTCGGCATTTAACTAACAACCCCTCATGCTCATGTGGTTTTCCAAATGAAACTGTCGAACATTTCCTCTTTCACTGTCCCCTCTATACTAACATCAGAATAACTACTATCGCTACCCTCAAGCAAGAACAAGTAACGTTAAATAACTTACTGCACGGAAACCAAACTTTTTCTCTATCTGACAATCAACTTCTTTTCAGTACCACTCAAGAGTTTATCAGTCAAAGCGTTTTCGTTAAGTGAAATTCTCCGCTTCTCCGCACAAACGTCCCGGTGTTCAGCTCAAACCATCTCTCTCTCTCTCTATCTCTCTATCTCTCTCTCTCTCTCTCTCTCTCTCTCTCTCTCTCTCTCTCTCTCACACACACACACACACACACACAAACACACGTCTCCTTTTTCAATTATCGGTTTAAAAGTGTCAATTTCTTATTAATATACGCATTTGATTTCTAGCTAATTATTTGATTCATTGTTTTTATTTGTTTCTTTTAGTTACTTATTTATTTATATATGTGTGTGCGTGTATGTCCGTGTAATTATTTACTAAACCTTATTATCTTTAATTAATTTATTATATTATTTTTTTAGAATTGCAATTGTTGTATTCTTCTTTATTTATATGCAACTATCAGTTGCCTGTCACTTAATTATTATGTCGAATTTTGTCATACAGGGTGGGCTTATATAAGCTTGCTTGTTGCCTATCATGTAAATCATTGTCTGAAATTATATGGTTTTTTTTCCTTGAATAAAAATATTTGTTTAAAAAAAAAAGTATATACCACATTTGAGCCAAATCCCTCCAGTACTTTGATTAAAAAAATAGGATTAGAAAAAAAAATGACGTCACTTGGAAGAGGTCACACAATGACGTCACTCAATATACCAGAGTTTCCTTTAAGGCTCAAAAACGTCTAAACACTCTGATTAAAGACAAAGTTAAAAAAACAAAACATATTTTTTTTTTTAAAATTACGTCTCTATGCGTCACTCGATTTGCATAAGTTTGGTTTTACCTTTGAGGAACAGGTGAAGTCTAAGTACACACCACACTTGAACCAAATCCCTAAAATAGTTTTGAGAGAAAATATGAATATAAAAAAAAACCACAACAAATTGTGACGTCACTTGATGACGTTACCCAACATGCATTTATTCTGTCATCTGGTAATGTTGACTATTTCCTAACTAAATACCAAGTTTTGGGTAAAAAAAAAAAAAAAAAAAAACTGTATTTATTTGTTTAAGAGACAAGTGCGCAATTAATTGTCAGCTCCGGAAGCTGGACGCCCAAATCCAAAAACAGTAGTCCCCGAGCGAATACAGCTGGGAAATTAAAAAAAAAATAAAAAAGTAGAGTTCGCTCCTTTATGATCGCTGCGCCGAAACTCTGGAATTCCCTTCCAGTGAACCTTAAGCTGAGTTCCTCCGTTGGAGGGTGCATGAAAGGACTAAAAGCTCACCAGTTTCTTTTTGAGGTGTGCTGATTGTGAGTGGGGTTTTGGGGGGTGGGAGAAGCGTGGAGTGGGGTTGGGCGTAGAGGCCGGGGGATGGCTGATGACACAGAGCTTGACACACATTCTCTTTCTCTCTCTGTGTCTCTCTGTTCTCTGTCCTGTCACGATTCCTGTACAAAGTCTTTCAGAGGAGAAAACGATTAATTAATCAACAATGATAAGCATATACAGTAAAAATGTGCTGATACTGCATATACAATAAATACTTTATCGTAAGGGGGTGTGTATATTAGAGAAGATGCGGTAGTAGTGTACAAAAGTAAACCTGCAGGAAGTTTGCCTAAGGTAAAAAGGTAAAGGTAGTCCCATAGTCTAGTTGCCGTAGGGGGGCGTGATGTTGGAGAACACACTTATCTTGGGCCAGCGTAATGAGGGTGATGCCCATCTCTCTCCCTCACTGATTTACTTCCCCACCCTTAAGGTACTCAGTCATAGTTGAGTCAACTGGGGGCGTTGTTATTTGTCGCTTCACGTTTTGCTGTCACCCATCCAAGTGCTAACCGCACTGGACGGTGCTTAACTTGCGACACAGTAGCGAGTGCTCCAACCACTGCGCTATCCGACACCCTGCACCCTGAAGTTTGCTTAATATATTGTTTATTACTAATGTGTAAGACTATTTGTATAGATGGTATCATTTTGTGCCTATTTTTGATTCTTTATATATTTTGATAATTAAATGATTGGATAATTAATCAGTCTTATGTATTTATGATTTATTATTTGCCGATTTGATTTTTTTAATTTAATTTAATTAGCAAGAAGATTTTTGTTGTTGTAGTGTTATTTTGTTATTTTTTTAAAGGTGATTTACTACAGTGTTCGGTTTATTTACGGCAGTTTTATAACATTATTTTAGACTGTTTTATAAATTAGATTTATATATTGTTGTTGTTTATATAGTGAACATGCTCCCTTGAGGGAACACATTTTATTTTTATGTTATTGTAATTATTTGTTGTTTATATATGTAAAGTGTTATGCTGTGTTTTACGTTTTATTGTAATCCCATCTCCTATTGCAGTGAACATTGTTTACGCAATAAAATGTCTTACGTCTTCTCTCTGTCTCTCTCCTCTCTGTCTCTCTCTTTGTCTCTTTCTTCCTCTCTCTGTGTCGCTCTGTCTAGTTCTGTCTCTTGCTCTATAAATCTCTTTCTCTGTCCTCCCCATCTGTCTCTCAAAACCTCATTTTTTAAATCCTAAACTATAAATCAAAACGCGAAAAATCGACGATCTGGGATCTCGCCAACCTTAAGGTGCTTCAACGGGCCATTCATCATCATCAGCTCTTATCTGTAGTGAGCGGCCTTAAGAGTAATTACTAAGTCGTCGCAAAATGAAGCTGAAATTTATCACCCACCCACCTCTGGCCTCCCAATCCCCCTCACCCTCCCCTCCCACCCCCGAAAAAAAAGCTACTGTCATTAGACTTCGTTCGCGTAAAGTCCTTTTTTTAAATGTGTAAAGGTTCGGTCGTTGTGGGTGGAAGCGTTTGGGACATCCCTTTTCTCTAGGACAGCTTAATGAGGGCGGGGACTATCTCCTCTCCATCTCTGCTTTACCTTTCCCCACGTACCCATGCACAGCTGGGTAGACAGTGTGCGTTGTTTCAATCTTTATTTTTAGTTTGTTCGTTCTGCATTTTTTATTAAGGACAAGCTGCAAGTCAGGTCCATAGGACCTAAGACTGTTATCCTTTTGACGTGACTTTATCAAGGCCAACGTGTCTTTATCAAAGATAAGATAAGATAAGACAACTTTATTATCTTTTACAGGAAATTACATTGTGGTGTACAATTACAATCAACAAGGAATAAACATCACATTAATAATATCAACAATCATAATGACAATGAGGATAAAACTGCACAGTCACACATGAATATAATTACACTTATGCATGTAATGCTAAAGCCTATGTGTCTTTATTAAAGCCAACGTGTCTTTATCAAAGCCAATGTGTCTTTATCAAAGCCAACGGGTCTTTATCAAAGCCAATGTGTCTTCATCAAAGCCAATGTGTCTATCAAAGCCAATTTGTCTTTACCAAAGCCAACGTGTCTTCATCCAAGCCAATGTGTTTTTATCAAAGTCAACATGACTTTATCAAAGCCAACATGTATTTATCAAAGCCAATGTGTCTTTATCAAAGCCAATGTGTCTTTATCAAAGCCAACGTGTCTTTATCAAAGCCAATGTGTCTTTATCAAAGCCAATGTGTCTTTATCAAGGCCAATGTGTCTTTATCAAGGCCAATGTGTCTTTATCAATGCCAACTTGTCTTTATTCAAGTCAATCTGTCTTTATCAACGCCAACGTGTCTTTATCAACGCCAACGTGTCTTTGCCAAAGCCAACGTGTCTATATCAAAGCCAACGTGTCTTTATCAAAACCAATGTGTCTTTATCAAAGCCAACGCGTCTTTATCAAAGCCAATGCCTCTTTATCAAAGCCACTGTCTTTATCAAAGCCAACGTGTCTTTATCAAAACCAATGTGCCTTTATCAAAACCAATGTGTTTTTATCAAAGCCAATGTGTCTTTATCAAAGCCAGCGTGTCTTTGCCACAACCAATGTGTCTTTCTCAAAGCCAATGTGTCTTTATCAAAGCCAACGTGTCTTTATCAAAGCCAATATGTCTTTATCAAAGCCAACGTGTCTTTATCAAAGCCAACTTGTCCTTATCAAAACCAATGTGTCTTTATCAAAGCCAATGTGTCTTTATCAATGCCAATGTGTCTTTATCAATGCCAATGTGTCTTTATTAAGTCCAACGTGTCTTTATCAAAGCCTATGTTTTTTTATCAAAGCCTATGTGTCTTTATCAAAGCCAATGTGTCTTTATCAAAGCCAATGTGCCTTTATCAAAGCCAACGTGTCTTTATCAAAACCAATGTGTCTTTATCAAAGCCAACGCGTCTTTATCAAAGCCAATGCCTCTTTATCAAAGCCACTGTCTTTATCAAAGCCAACGTGTCTTTATCAAAACCAATGTGCCTTTATCAAAACCAATGTGTTTTTATCAAAGCCAATGTGTCTTTATTAAAGCCAGCGTGTCTTTGCCAAAACCAATGTGTCTTTCTCAAAGCCAACGTGTCTTTATCAAAGCCAACTTGTCCTTATCAAAACCAATGTGTCTTTATCAAAGCCAATGTGTCTTTATCAATGCCAATGTGTCTTTATTAAGTCCAACCTGTCTTTATCAAAGCCTATGTGTCTTTATCAAAGCCAATGTGTCTTTATCAAAGCCAATGTGCCTTTATCAAAGCCAACGTGTCTTTGCCAAAGCCAATGTGTCTTTATCAAAGTCAATGTGTCTTTATCAAAGCCAACGTGTCTTTATCAAAGCCAATGTGTCTATCAAAGCCAATGTGTCTTTATCAAAGCCAACGTGTCTTCATCAAAGCCGAAGTGTCTTCATCAAAAGCCAAACCTCAATCTCTCCTGCAATGTTCAAACTAATTGGCAAGTCCTTTTAAAATGCATCAACCCAGAGGGAAATGTAAGTATGTATGTAATGTAGTATCTACTTCTTTCCACGAGAGTACAAACCGAGGTCAAGTCGGTGCACGCTCGCATTTCGTAGCACGGACTTCTTAAAGCTTTCTCTCTTTCCCTCCTCTACCCCTCTACCCTCCCACTTCCCCCACCCACCCATCTCAGCTACTGAAGCAAGAAGGCTAAGAAGAGGATGAAGAAGAAGAAGAAAGAAGAAGAAGAAGAAGAAGAAGAAGAAGAAGAAGAAGAAGAAGAAGAAGAAGAAGAAGAAGAAGGCAAAAAGAAGTAGAAGCAGAAGAAGAAGAAAGAAGAAGCAGAAGAAGAAGAAGAAGAAGAAGAAGAAGAAGAAGAAGAAGAAGAAGAAGAAGAAGAAGAAGAAGAAGAAGAAGAAGAAGAAGAACAAGAAGAAGAAAAAGAAGCAAAAGAAGAAGAAGAAGAAGAAGAAGAAGAAGAAGAAGAAGAAGAAGAAGAAGAAGAAGAACAAGAAGAAGAAGAAGAAGAAGAAGAAGAAGAAGAAGAAGGCAAAAAGAAGTAGAAGCAGAAGAAGAAGAAGAAGAAGAAGAAGAAGAAGAAGAAGAAGAAGAAGAAGAAGAAGAAGAAGAAGAAGAAAATAAAAAGAAAAGAAGAAGAAGAAGAAGAAGAAGAAGAAGAAGAAGAAGAAGAAGAAGAAGAAGAAGAAGAAGACAGAAACAGAAGGTGGAGGAACAGGTGTAATCAGGAGAGTAGCTTATTAAAGACAACACCCTATCTGGTCGCATGGCGTTCAACGGAAGAGCTGAGATGTCACGTGACGTCTGATTTCCCAAATCTGGCGTGTGGAGCCCGGATGTTTGTAAGCGGCATTACTGTGGCAGACGCCAATTTAGGCCTCATTGTGTGACCTCCCCTGGCAAACGTACGTGTGGTTCCTCTTGTATTGAAATTTCACACGGACAGACATCTACGCACACACGTACATATACACAGACACACGGTCGCATGTGCGCTCACACCCACACGCACAGAAGTACTGTACGGTGAGAGAGAGTGAGAGAGAGGGAGAGGGAGAGAGAGAGTACTAATACAGATACGAATCTTTTATTCCAGAAATTCATGGCTTCGTCCTTTTGGAAGGGGTGTGTCCAAGAAATAATAAAACATTGAAAATATGACAGCACAAAGCAGATCTCCAACGAAGAATACAAAGCATGGATATGAGGTGCTACAGAAGACGTCTGGGCATTTCCTCTATACTCCGCACGCCACCAACGACGAAGCCCGACAGACCATCACACAAGCCGTTGGACAACACGATGACCTGCTCACAGTGGTGAAGAAACGGAAACTCCGATGGTATGGCCACGTCACCAGAGCATCAGGCCTAGCAAAGACCATCCTGCAAGGCACGGTGCAAGGAGGCAGAAGAAGAAGGAGACAGAAGAAGAGGTGGGAGGACAACATTCGAGAATGGACTGGCTTGACACTGTCACGTGGGGTTTATGGGCTCTGCACAATGGAATTATGGACCCTCACGTTTATTCGGTGGGAACTGCTAGTACGTCACCCTATGAATTACTTTAATAAATTTATTTGTTTAGCTCGTTCTGTGTTAAGGTTGGGGTACAGAAATAGATAGAAAAATGGTAAAAGATACTGTCACACTAGCTTTCACACGGCTATGAATCATATGTAGTCCAGCCACTTGATAACAGTTAAAATCACACATTTATTTCTTCTACTCTATACAAGATTCTCTAAGTACTAATCTAACTTAAAAAGTCTCTTTCAATGCTAATAGTTCGATCGCTGATAGTCTAGGCAGCTGTTATTTTCTTCCTCGGGCACTTTGCTAGTATATTTCATGTAGATTTGGACTACTGTGGTCCGTTTTACAGTTTCTGAAGAGTGGGACTACTGTGGTCCTGTTATGATCAGTTTAAGTGCACCTTGGCGTGTTCACTTAACTGCTAGATGGAGCGTGCGAAGTCCTTCTGTGAGGTAGCTTCTGGTCCACCTGGGTAGTTGTGTAGTTGGGTTCCCTTGCCACGCTGTGGGGTCTTGTAGGGGGTTTTGCAAGGTAGCTCTTTCCGGCTTGTGCGGCAGAGTCTCCTCAACCAACTAGTCGTTTCTGTGGAGTGGGGTGCACAGGATAGCTCGGGATAGCTCGGGATAGCTCGCCTGCTCGTCTGTAATATAAGAGACGAAATTCTGCACAACCCTGAATAATCGGTTTGTGCAGAGCGTCTCACTGAAAGCCAAGTAGCCCTCAGTGATAGCTCCACATCTCTATACATAAGCGACGAACATTCTGCTACTTCCGGGTTCCACTGGAATCTCAACTCTAAGTTCCTATACATACATAAATATCAATCGTGTCTAACTATACACATACAGAATTAATAATAATATAAACATTCAGTGGTACAGCCACTGGTCTGCAAACATACATATAAGTTAAACAACAGTGGTTCCGTACGGGATACAACATGGCGGCGCAACCGGTCGTGTTTCGCCTCGTGGTCGGCTCTTCCACGTGGTACGGCAAATTCGGATTAACAATTCACATTTATGCATAGCAAATTCCACAAACATAATTTCAACAATAATATAAATATATCACGAGGAAACAGAAGGGTGTTCATTTACCTGTTTGACAAGTTCAGGCCCGTGATGACTTGAGAGAATTCTAAGATTTCAAAGTCCTGCTTCCTGGTCTATGAGTGAAGAGATTCTCTGCTAGCTAAGTAGTAGATGTTACTTCTTCCTCGTCTCACACACGACTGATTCAAACTGTGTTAGGTTTTGACACATTCAAAACTGCTCTACCCACTGAGCCTGCTCTGATTGGTTAAAACGGTCCGATTCAAAGCTCAAGTGCTGACTCACTGCGATGTGGGTCGGGCTCGCGGTGTGTGGTCTGCTGTGTAATTTAATTGCTGCTGTGTAATATACTGACTCTCTCTAATGTTACCATTACTACACATGGCTAAATAGTCAATGAGCAGAGTTAAACTAGCCAATTCATGACAGACACTGAGCGAAGCCATGAGGGTTGCTGAGGACAGAGAAATATGGGGTACGCTTGTTAAACGATCATCAGTGGTGCCCCAACGACCTTCGAGTTATGGGATATGTTTGGATAGGATAGACATATAAATACAAAACAGGTTATGATACTGCTAGTTCCCGAAGTGTCAAGGCTTTATATTATATAAATGCATAGTTTTCTAACAGTCCCTTCGTTGTCAGAGGCTAACAGTACAATGAGACGTGTTGCACAAGGCATTCTATAAAATGCTGAGGCTTAATTTATTAAAGAGTTGACAACAAAGTACAACATGTAATTCATTTTTCTTCTTCTGATTTACACATAGGACAAATAGTAACCTTGAGCAGCTTATTGAGCCCGTTTCTTTCGAGCTTCAAGCGGGTATCTTGGTTTGGGAGGTTGAGTTTCAATCTCAACAGATTGGTGAAAGCAGCTGAGTAAGGTGCCGAGAGAGAGAGAGAGAGAGAGAGAGAGAGAGAGAGAGAGAGAGAGAGAGAGAGAGAGAGAGAGAGAGAAATGGAGAAAGATAAAGACAGACAGACAGAGGTTGAATCTTTGAATCTCAACAGATTGGGAAAAGCAGCTGAATAAGATGCCGAGAGAGACAGAGAGAGAGAGAGAGAGAGAGAGAGAGAGAGAGAGAGAGAGAGAGAGAGAGAGAGAGAGAGAGAGAGAGAGAGAAACAGACGACAGACTGAGATAAAGTGAGACATAATAATACGTGAGCTAGAGAGAGAGAGAAAGAGAGAGAGAGAGAGACAGACAGACAGACAGACAGACAGACAGACAGACAGACAGACTGAAATAAAGTGAGACATAATAATACGTGAGCTAGAGAGAGAGAGAGAGAGAGAGAGAGAGAGAGAGAGAAGAGAGAGAGAGAGAGAGAGAGAGAGAGAGAGAGAGAGAGAGAGAGAGAGAGAGATTCAGATTTTAATGCATTCTACGGTCTTGGGCCCAAATGCGTACCAAAGAACAGAGGGGAAGGGTTGTCATTCGTTCACCAAACTCTCCAAACAGTGGTATTTTCTCAAAATACTACAAATTCAAACTACGCTCGCACCAAAGCTGGAGAAAGTTCTTGTAAACATAAAATAATGCAGGTTACAAAAAGAATTAACCTGTTAAAAAATAAAATAACCTACATAAAATAAGTACATACATAAACGATAATTATTGCATGATCAGAGAGAGAGAGAGAGAGCCATGGCACTCAATTAGCTGAGAGCGCCAACAAGAGCACGCGCAGTACATGGACATCAACACGACCACCCACGAAAGGTCTGACCGGCATTGCAAAAGTGGTTCAGACCTTGTTTCTTTGATCTTGACCTATTGACCTTTTGACCTCCAGACGTGACCTTGGGTAATAGTGGGGAAGGAGGGGCACGGAGGGGGGCTTGGTCGGGTTTGCAGTATAAGCACAGGCAAGGACGTCTAGGGGTGTCGGATAGCGCAGTGGTTGGAGCACTCGCTACTGTGTCGCAAGTTAAGCACCGTCCAGTGCGGTTAGCGCTTGGATGGGTGACCGCAAAACGTGAAGCGACAAATAACAACGCCCCCAGTTGACTCAACTGCGACTGAGTACCCACTCTCTTAAGGGTGGAGAAGGTAAAGCAGCGAGGGAGAGAGATGGGCCTCACCCTCATTACGCTGGCCCAAGATAAGTGTGATCTCCACCATCACGCTTCCCTACGGCCACAAGGCTACGGGACTACCTTTACCATTTTTAAGGACGTCTACTCGTTACACAGGCAAGGACGTCTACGCGTTACACAGGCAAGGACGTCTACAAGTTACACAGGCAAGGACGTCTACGCGTTACACAGGTAAGGACGTCTACACGTTACACAGGCAAAGACGTCTACACGATACACAGGCAAGGACGTCTACGCGTTACACAGGTAAGGACGTCTACGCGTTACACAGGCAAAGACGTCTACACGTTACACAGGTAAGGACGTCTACAAGTTACACAGTCAAGGACACGTTACACAGGCAAAGACGTCTACGCGTTACACAGGCAAGGACGTCTACACGTTACACAGGTAAGGACGTCTACAAGTTACACAGTCAAGGACACGTTACACAGGCAAAGACGTCTACGCGTTACACAGGCAAGGACGTCTACACGTTACACAGGTAAGGACGTCTACAAGTTACACAGTCAAGGACGCGCTACACGTTACACAGGCATGGACGTCTACGCGTTACACAGGCAAGGACGTCTACACGTTACACAGGTAAGGACGTCTACAAGTTACACAGTCAAGGACGCGCTACACGTTACACAGGCAAGGACGTCTACACGTTACACAGGTAAGGACGTCTACACGTTACACAGGTAAGGAGGTCTACACGTTACACAGGTAAGGAGGTCTACACGTTACACAGGTAAGGAGGTCTACACGTTACACAGGTAAGGAGGTCTACACGTTACACAGGTAAGGACGTCTACACGTTACACAGGTAAGGACGTCTACGCGTTACACAGGCAAGGACGTCTACACGATACACAGGCAAGGACGCCTACGCGTTACACAGATAAGGACGTCTACAAGTTACACAGTCAAGGACGCGCTACACGTTACACAGGCAAGGAGGTCTACACGTTAACCAGACAAGGACGTCTACGCGTAACTGAAAATGTCGCTGCACTAGGTCCATGCCTTCTTCTCCCTTGCCTCCTTCTTACCCCAACCATACCCCATGTCGCTGATGATTGCGCTCAGTGGACTGGGCGTCAGACGAGGCGCCCCAAACGCAGCAAGGGGGCGCCTTGGTGCGGCTTGAGTTAGATCATGTATCGGGGTGGCCTCGTGGCGCAGTGGATAAGTCGCCGGTTTCCTATGCCGAAGGTCGCGGGTTCGATTCCCGCAAGGGTCGAACGTATGTGACTTAGGTACGAGACTATTGAGGTCACCGAGGGTTTTTTCCGGGTACTCCGGTTTCCTCCCCCCCTTCAATAATGGTACTAGACGCAGTCTATATAAACAAAATTCAAAAATAAAAAAGTCGATTGTCTTTCCATCTTCCAATAGCGATCTCCCTGCCTTTACACCACCTGTTTGAGTGATGGATGTGTATTTGTTGTTGTGTGTGTGTGTGTGAGGGTGGATGAGACAGAATCAACACACCCTTGCAAAATAAAATTGTTATCTTATCTTATCTTATCTTATCCTATCTCTCTTTGTTTGTGTGTGCATGGGTGTGAGTGTGGGTGCATTTGTCTCAAGAGACAAGGGGGAGGGGAAAGGTAGAGGGGGTGGGGAGGCGGGCTGATCAGTTACCTCTGTTTCAATCAATTATTCAAAAGTCCTTCTTTCAAATAAGCATGTGAGCGTGTGTGTGTGTTTGTGTGTGTGTGGGGGGGGGGGAGGGGGAGGGGGGGGATTGTAGTGTGTGTGAGTGCGTTGTGGTTCTCCAGAGAACAGAACGTACGCGTCGCTACGGACACGCTGACCTCAAACTTCGCCTTCAATTATTCTTCGCTAAACTTCTTACTTCCTGTCTTGTGTATGGTGTGTGTGGTGTGTGTGTGTGTGTGGTGTTTGTGTATGTGTGTGTGTGAGTGTGTGAGCGTGTGCGCGCGCGTGTGTGTTTTAATGGAATTACAGATCCCATAATGACTTCTCCAACACTCTTTCTTCGTTATCTTGTGCGTGTTTCTGTCTTGTTTGTCTTATTTCTCTGTCTTTCTCTGTCTGCCTCACTTATTCCGAACATAATCTCTTTGTCTCTGTGTCTGTCTTTTACCTCTCTCTGCTTTCTCTGTCTACGATGTCTCTGTCCGTCTGTCTATCTTCTTTCTCTACCTCATATTCATTCATTTGCACTTTGTCTATGTCTCACCTTTTCTCTCTCTCAATCATTTAATCTGCTTGTACTGTCTGTCTACCGATCTTTCTCTCATAGTCATTCATTTACTTTGGGTGTGTCTGTCTGTCTGTCTCTCTCTCTCTTCCGCCCCTCCTACCCCTCCCCCCTCCGCATTTGTCCACTCCCAACCTTCTTTAATATCTATTATCATGCTTTTGGATTAATAAAGTAATATCTTATCTTATTTTATCTGATCTTATCTTAACCTTTAAAACAGCTTATTATACAAACACATGACAAACACTCCGCGAGCAATCAATCGCAGCTGACATAAATGTACGTTTAAAACCTACAGCAGCAATAAAGTAAGCGGTAGGTTACAATAATTTTCGCAACCGCCTCACATATATATCACAGGCAACACACTTTAAACATCCACGTTTTTCTCTTTTCATCTCTCTCATACACCCACACACAAACAACCCACTTTCTCTCCCCCCTCCACACCTCCCTACACAGACACAAACACACACACACACAGTGGTGAAGAAACGGAACCTCGGATGGTATGGCCACGTCACCAGAGCAGCATTCCTTGCAAAGACCATCCTGCAAGGCACGGTGCAAGGAGGCAGAAGAAGAGGCAGACCGAAAAAAGAGGTGGGAGGACAATATTCCAGGGTTAATGAGGACAGATGAAGAGGGGAGTACGCTGGTCAAACGATCGTCTGTGGTGCCCCAACGACCTTCGAGTTACGGGATAGGACAGGATAGGATGGGATAGGATAGGATAGGATAGGACGGGAATAACCAGCCCAAGGGAAGAGGGGGAAAACCTAATTCAACACTGAACCACCAGAGCAAGAATACTGCTAACACGGGATTTGAACCTGAACAGACAGACACAGACAGGCAGACAGTCAGACAGAGAGAAGTTAAATATAGAAGCAGTTGAACGACAGCAGACAAAGGGGAAGACCACAAGAACTCACAGGAGAGAGACAAGATGAATGAGAAATCCAACACCACTGACAGACGCTGTAGGGGTTTAGCACTAGATAGCACTGAGAGAGAGACAAGATGAATGAGAAATCCAACACCACTGACAGACGCTGTAGGGGTTTAGCACTAGATAGCACTGAGAGAGAGACAAGATGAATGAGAAATCCAACACCACTGACAGACGCTGTAGGGGTTTAGCACTAGATAGCACTGAGAGAGAGACAAGATGAATGAGAAATCCAACACCACTGACAGACGCTGTAGGGGTTTAGCACTAGATAGCACTGAGAGAGAGACAAGATGAATGAGAAATCCAACACCACTGACACACGCTGTAGGGGTTTAGCACTAGGTAGCACTGACAGAGAGACAAGATGAATGAGAAATCCAACACCACTGACACACGCTGTAGGGGTTTAGCACTAGATAGCACTGAGAGAGAGACAAGATGAATGAAAAATCCAACACCACTGACAGACGCTGTAGGGGTTTAGCACTAGGTAACACTGACAGAGAGAGAGAGAGACAAGATGAATGAGAAATCCAACACCACTGACAGACGCTGTAGGGGTTTAGCACTAGGTAACACTGACAGAGAGAGAGAGACAAGATGAATGAGAAATCCAACACCACTGACAGACGCTGTAGGGGTTTAGCACTAGGTAACACTGACAGAGAGAGAGAGACAAGATGAATGAGAAATCCAACACCACTGACAGACGCTGTAGGGGTTTAGCACTAGGTAGCACTTAGAGAGAGAGAGAGAGAGAGAGAGAGAGAGAGAGAGAGAGAGACAAGATGAATGAGAAATCCAACACCACTGACAGACGCTGTAGGGGTTTAGCACTAGGTAGCACTGAGAGAGAGAGAGAGAGAGAGAGAGAGAGAGAGAGAGAGAGAGAGAGACAAGATGAATGAGAAATCCAACACCACTGACAGACGCTGTAGGGGGTTTAGCACTAGGTAGCACTGACAGAGAGAGAGAGAGAGAGAGAGAGAGAGAGAGACAAGATGAATGAGAAATCCAACACCACTGACAGACGCTGTAGGGGTTTAGCACTAGGTAGCACTGAGAGAGAGAGAGAGAGAGAGAGAGAGAGAGAGAGAGACAAGATGAATGAGAAATCCAACACCACTGACAGACGCTGTAGGGGTTTAGCACTAGGTAGCACTGACAGAGAGAGAGAGAGAGAGAGAGAGAGAGAGAGAGACAAGATGAATGAGAAATCCAACACCACTGACAGACGCTGTAGGGGTTTAGCACTAGGTAGCACTGAGAGAGAGAGAGAGAGAGAGAGAGAGAGAGAGAGAGAGAGAGAGAGAGAGAGAGAGAGACAAGATGAATGAGAAATCCAACACCACTGACAGACGCTGTAGGGGTTTAGCACTAGGTAGCACTGACAGAGAGAGAGAGAGAGAGAGAGAGAGAGAGAGAGAGAGAGAGAGAGAGACAAGATGAATGAGAAATCCAACACCACTGACAGACGCTGTAGGGGTTTAGCACTAGGTAGCACTGACAGAGAGAGAGAGAGAGAGAGAGAGAGAGAGAGAGAGAGAGAGAGAGAGAGAGAGAGAGAGAGAGACAAGATGAATGAGAAATCCAACACCACTGACAGACGCTGTAGGGGTTTAGCACTAGGTAGCACTGAGAGAGAGAGAGAGAGAGAGAGAGAGAGACAAGATGAATGAGAAATCCAACACCACTGACAGACGCTGTAGGGGTTTAGCACTAGGTAGCACTGAGAGAGAGAGAGAGAGAGAGAGAGAGAGAGAGAGAGAGAGAGAGAGAGAGAGAGAGAGAGACAAGATGAATGAGAAATCCAACACCACTGACAGACGCTGTAGGGGTTTAGCACTAGGTAGCACTGAGAGAGAGAGAGAGAGAGAGAGAGAGAGAGAGAGAGAGAGGGAGAGAGACAAGATGAATGAGAAATCGAACACCACTGACAGACGCTGTAGGGGTTTAGCACTAGGTAGCACTGAGAGAGAGAGAGAGAGAGAGAGAGGCGGGGAGAGAGGTAGAGAGAGAGAGAGGGGGAGAGGGAGAGAGAGAGTGTGTGTGTGTGTGTTGTGTGACATTTTGTCATCCTCCAGCAGTTTGTATAAGGGTTGTGAAGGAGCACATATAATGTAAGAGAAATAATCCTGGTTTGCCATAACTAGTCTTAGATGTTGTGGGGTAGGCAGAGTTATCTATCTCTTCACGATATAGTTTCACGAGATTTTTAAAAATGTTATTGGGTACCACGTGATACATACACGTCACGGATAGTGGGACTACACATTGTGACTGAGGGCGGTTGACTACCACAGAGAGAGAGCTTTTAAGCTAAGGCCTGGGAATTTGTTAAACTAATGTGTTTAACTTCAAGCTACAGTCTGTATTATTTTCATGAGTATCCATTGTAATGACGAGATGGTGGGGTTGCTGTTGTGTTGCCTGCCTCGGTCCATCCTTGATGCTGGTTCTTCAATTTCACGGAACTTTGGTTCCCATGTAATCATGGTAATCCCGCTTG
>CM072522.1:61926253-61958753 GCA_036898135.1 Oncomelania hupensis | reverse complement strand
AGCCGGCGGGGCCCAATCCTCTCCAAGCTGTGGGCCACAGTTAAAATTCACGAGTACAGTGTGGCTCGCCTGGGCCCCGAGCACGTGGTCGTTTGAACATGTGGTAACGTGAGGTTTCTCCGTCCTGGCCGGTGACTTCTGTGCAAAAGACTTTCGCCCAGTGATGCCGTGCTGACATCACCTCTGTTAGTCGCCCCTTACGACACGTCGGGAAACGTTGGGTCTATTCTATTCAGTGCCCGAACCCACAGGGATTATTATTATTATTACTACTACTACTACTACTACTACTACTACTACTACTACTACTACTACTACTACTACTACTACTACTACTATGATCTGTTGAAGGGGCGTGGTCAAATTGGGTGTCTGTAAACAACAGTCTTCATCAATATCCAACTTACAGCGCTGGCGGTTGGTCAGGTTATAATAAATGACGTCACTAGCCCGCCCTTTATTTGTGTCCGCGATGTGCCTTTCTCCCTCCGCCGCCTTCGCAACGGGACTACTTTTTTTCTGACGCGCTGCAATATCCGCTGCCGGTACTTGGCGGGTAAAAGCCGGAAGCGAGCGACGCGAAGAGCGGACGGTAAACTCCCCACAACGAGGATTGCGATCGCGTAACTTCCGGTTCTGAGCTAGTGGCGAACGTCAGAGTTTTCTGTGTGATAGGACAAAGCAGAGAGCGCAATTCATGTGTGTGTGTGTGTGTGTGTGTGTGTGTTTATGTGCGTTCCGAACTGATCAAGTCGGTTCCACAACTTGTCATTGTTAGTAACAACTGGGTTTCTTTCGAAACGGGAGTGCTCTTTTAGTGCGCGGGAGTGCAGTTACAGTGCACGAGAGTGTTTTTGAGTACAGAGGAGTGCTCTATCCGGGACGGAAAAAATACTGTGAATTTTCGAAAAACTTTTGAAGAAATTTTGACCTATTTCGTCGCCTATTAGACACGATTTAGGTCAACTTTCTCAAAAAGGGGTAGGGTAAGGGCTAGTTGCAGCGCTACAACTAACCCTTACCCTAACCCTTTTCTCTTCAAAAACCACTTTCCGATTCCTACATTCTTAAATGAACCCATTTGTGATGTTCTGAACGCTTGTGTGCGTGTGAGTGTGTGTGAGGTGTGTGTGTGTATGTTGGTCTGTCTGATGGAGATTGGGCTTAATTTTTTTTTAAATGTGCAAAGCACAAAAATGAGAAAGAGACAGAGACAGACAGAGAGAAATACATAAAGAGAGAGAGAAAGACGGAGAGACGGACAGATAGGGAGAGAGAGGTAGGGGAGGGGGGTGGAAAGAGATTGTTAGAGAGACAGAGAGACAGAAAGAAATGACAGAGAGAGAATGTGTGTGTGAAAGAGAGAGAGAGAGAGAAAGGGAGAGAGATATTCTGTGTGTGCGTGCTTGTGTGTATGTGTGTGTGAGGCTGTCTGTGTGTGAATGTTGGTGTTTGTGTGTCTCTGTGTGTGTCTGTGTTCGTGTGTGTGTGGGAATCTGTGTGATTATGTATGTGTGTGTGTGTGATTCCACTTATGTGTGTGTTTGTGTGTGTGTAGATATGTATGTATGAATGCGCGCGCGCGTGTATGTGTATGTGTGTGTTAGTGTGCGCCGTAGATCATACTTACAGGAGCGGTAAGATACAGGTGTGTGAGAGAGGGGTCAGAGAGTGAGAGAGAGTGAGTGAGAGAGAGTGAGAGAGAGAGTGAGAGAGAGTGAGAGAGTGAGAGAGAGAGAGAGAGAGAGAGAGAGAGAGAGAGGACTTAGAAATACCTCCACTGTGCTTTCGTGTTGGTGGCTCTGTGGCAATTGTGAACGTCCAATGGAAGGGCGGCGTTCTAGTCATGTAGAACGATTGATTTGTCAATAATAGATTTGCTGGTTGGTTAATGCACTGACACACAGTGATGAAAAAACGGAAACTCTGATGGTATGGCCACGTCACCAGATCATCAGGTCTTGCAAAGACCAGCCTGCAAGGCACAGTGCAAGGAGATAGAAGAAGAGTAAGACCGAAAAAGAGGTGGGAGGACAACATTCGAGAATAGACAGGTTTGACACTGAGCGAAACAATCATGGTTGCTGAGGACAGGGAAAGATTGAGTACGCTGGTTCAACGATCATCTGTGGTGCCCTTACGACCTCCGAGTTACGGGATAGGATAGGATAGGATAGGATGCACTGACCGACTCAACAATGTCCGACAACAGTTGCTTAGCAACCAGGAGGTCCCGTTTCTCTTATCCCCGGTTACCAGGATTGTGCATAGTCGTCTGGCAGTCAGATTGTTAATCCGCCCAAAGGCTATTGCGAGCGGGGGCTTCAGTGAGTTCCTGTGTCGGCATGCGCCTTGAGCGGCTCTTGAGATAGAAGGGCGCTATGCAACAATTATTAAATACAATAAATAAATAACCACAGGGTCAGGGCGCAACACAAGACGATGACAAGGACGGCGACAACGACGACGATGATGATGAGGATGATGATTGATGATGATGATGATGATGATCATCATCATCATCATCATCTTCAACATCATTATCATCATCATTATCATCATCTTCATCATCATTATCATCATCATCTTCATCTTCCCCATCATCAACATTTTCATCATCATTATCATCGTCATCATCATTATCGTCGTCGTCATCATCATCGTCTTCTTCATCATTATTATCACCATCATCATCATCGTCATCATCATCTTCATCATTATCATCATCATCATTCAAACAGACAAATATAAAAGAAGAAACAAAACAAAATCTAAATTAAAAATCTGTCCAGTATTTTTTTGTGTGAAATGGCGTCCAAAAGACAGACCAACAGTCTTCTTATTTCTTTGAGATTAAGCTGCAACTAATAACATTATTGAGAGGGGTAGGAAGTAAACCGGAGTATCCAGAGAAAACCCTCGGAGACGAGGATAGTCTCATCCCTAAGCCACATAAGGTTACCATTAACGGAAATCGAATCCGCCACTTTCGGGATACAATCTGCGACGCCAGGACATCCCCACATGTGTAGCATAATGTCCAGTAAAGGGGTTTTGACCCATCAGAACTACCTTTCTGGGGTTCAAGGGCATATGGTACCGTTCTAGTCTTCTTCCGACTGCAGTGACAGTAAAATAAATCACTGAGGGCTTTGCTGGAAGTTCCTGACAGCGAGTGGAGCGAGTTGGTCAATTGTCAGTGTGATGTGTCAGTTTGATGTTTCGTTGTGATGTGTCAATGTTATGTGTCAGCGTGATGCGTCCGTGTGATGTGTCAGGTTGGCGGTTGGCTGTCTTGGTATTGTGGTTGCGGGTGTTTGTGTGTATGCGTGCGTGTTTTTTTTTTCTTCTAGTAAATCAGTCTTCGTAATTGTGGTGATTATTATGACTGTGATATTGTGCTGTATTTTGTGGTGATTATTATGACTGTGATATTGTGCTGTATTTTGTGGTGATTATTATGACTGTGATATTGTGCTGTATTTTGTGGTGATTATTATGACTGTGATATTGTGCTGTATTTTGTGGTGATTATTATGACTGTGATATTGTGCTGTATTTTGTGGTGATTATTATGACTGTGATATTGTGCTGTATTTTGTGGTGATTATTATGACTGTGATATTGTGCTGTATTTTGTGGTGATTATTATGACTGTGATATTGTGCTGTATTTTGTGGTGATTATTATGACTGTGATATTGTGCTGTATTTTGTGGTGATTATTATGACTGTGATATTATGCTGGATTTTTTTTCTAATTTGTGATATTAATTTAGCTGCAGACGTGTGTGTGACATCAATTTTATACTGTATGGTAAATGTTACATGTGATGCGAGCGCTGTGGCCAAGTGGGCTAAGGCGGGACCAACTTGCCTTGTCCACAAGCCACAAACCAATGGCGCCGACGGGTGTGTGCTCGATCCGGCATCTGGGCGTTATGTTTCTCGGAATATTATTTACTTTCGACTCGTGCAACGTTTCGGGGGTTTTCTCCGGGTACTCCGGTTTGCTCCCCCAGCAAAAATGTCAAAATAACAAATAATATTAGGTAAGTTGGGTTTGGGCGCGCCACAGGCTGCGACTACGCCTTCCCCAGGGTAGGGGGGGGGGCCGCCCAGAGTTTCCCGATAGAAAGGGATAATAAACTGTATAAAGTGTAGTAATGTCAGTATCACGATGACTACCTCACTAAGGCACATTTAAATGTGCGTGAAGAGATTGCCGTGCGTTAGCGACAGAGTGTTTATGTGTGCATAATTCGGTTTTCAGGCCTGTGGGATCGGGCACTGAATACAAAAGACCAAACCTTTCCCGGCGTGTCGTAAGAGGCGACTAACAGGGGTGATATCAGCACGGCATCACTGAACGAAAGTCTTCTACACTGAAGTCACCGGTCAGGGCGGAGGAACCTCACGTTACTACAGGTTCAACGACCACGTGCTCGGGGCCAAGGCGAGCCACACTGTATTCGTGGATATCGGCTGTGGCCAGCAGCCTGGAGAGGATTGGGCCCTGCCAGGTCTTTTTTGCCCAAGACACACTGCATGATGAAAACAAACGATCGTCTGTGGTCCCCCAACGACCTCGAGTTACGGGATAGGATAGGAAATGATAGGAATTCGGTTTTACATTTTATTCCTGGCGTATCCCAAGTTTGGATGTCTATAACCTATTTGAGCAAGAGGTCTTAGATATTTGAACTGAATGAAGAATCCGAACTATAGGTTAAACGGGTATCCTCTTTATTTACAACCGCACTTAGGGAACCTCTACTCAAGCAAATTTTGCGTTTCCGGAAAAAGCCGAGGTGCGATGGAAAACGGAACAGAAAAAAAAAAACTCCCGGAATGTCCACTCTGACGTCACAAACCCTGAAAGTCAATTCACGGTCTTGAAACAAATTGATTCTTTGTCTTGTGAAGTAACCGTCAGTGCATGCTAATACTACCGGAAGAAATTCCGCATCCAGAAACAGCACATGTTCGACCCTTCACGATTCTCTTCTCCTCTAGGTCACACACGGGAAAATCCGTTTGGTCGTTTGACATCCGATTTAGCTTTTCACCACAGTCGTTTGCGATCTCGCTAACGGCGTAGTGGCCTGTCTTGACGTGGAAGGTCCGTGGGAGGTTCACGAACCTTTATTCGAGGTTCTCAGATTCCGAACCTAGATCCCTAAACCTCTGTTCGTTCAAACGGTTCCGGAACCTCCACGAACCTCCCAATGAAGACAGAACATAAATGGGTTATAGAGAGGTTATGAAGACAGAACATAAATGGGTTATAGAGAGGTTATGAAGACAGAACATAAATGGGTTATAGAGAGGTTATGAAGACAGAACATAAATGGGTTATAGAGAGGTTATGAAGACAGAACATAAATGGGTTATAGAGAGGGTTGTCAGCCGTCCTGTTCCTATTCTATCCCGTAACTCGAAAATCGTTTGGGCATCACAGATGATCGATCGTTTAACCAGCGTACTCCATCTTCCTCTGTCCTCAGCAACCCTCAAGGCCTCGATCAGTGTCAAGCCATTCCAATCTCGAATGCTGTCCTCCCACCTCTTTCTCTGTCTCCCCTCTTCTGCCTCCTTCCGCCGTGCCTTGTAGGGTTGTCTCTGCAAGGCCTGATGCTCTGGTGACGTGGCCATACCATCGGAATTTCCGTTTCTTCACCACTGTGAGCATATGATGTCAGCCGTTATAACGAATACAAAGTTTCAAACAGTTTCCTCGAACGTGACTACGGTTAAAATTGCTTCAAAAATAGAAGCGAGATCTACTTTAAACCACTACGCTTCTTCGTCATCACAGGAACAACTAAATTGAGTTATTGGAAAGGAAAAAAAATAAACAAGATGACAAGCCATTCAAATGTAGTTCCAGACACTCCCACATAGAACCGACAAATTGACATTTTCAAAAGAGGCAACAATCTTTTGTAACCTGTGTTGAGACTCGGCTTTATCACAAAAACCAAAGTACAAAGGAAAATATGAAACGATGAGCCACTATCTGAAATATCTTCAAGAGAAAAAAAAATATCAACATCAAGTCTGCCAGTTTGTAGATACTGTGCCAAACGCGTTTAGAAAATGGTGACCTTGACCTTTGAAAAAGTACGACTTCGAATGAAATAATAGCAGTAGATAAAGTATCTAAAAAGTTAAAATGTTGAATTGCGGTTCAGCTGGTCTTGAGATAAGATAAGATAAGATAAGATAAGACAACTTTATTATCTTTTACAAGAAATTACATTGTGGTGTACAATTACAATCAACAAGGAATAAACATCACAATAATAATAATATAGCGAAGAGTGTGTTTTAAACAAAAAAGATGAAGCTACCGACTGACTGACGTACCCACGTACCCACAACCGGACATCGACCAAAGAATGGCCGTAGTCTTCAAGTACATGTACCCCAAAGCTCAACAAATTCGCTTTCAGCCGTTTTTGAAATATTGAGTGAAACGTGTTTAGCCACAAAATATCTCCAGAGGACTTGATGTTGGCTACGGAAGGCGCGTCACTAACCTTGGTAATGCCCTTATGAAGGGTGGTCAGCATAGGGGGTAGAGCAATCTCCAATCTTCGTTTTGCAGATGACATTGATGGATTGGCTGGAGAGGAACAAGAACTTGAACCGCTGGTACAAAGGCTTGACACCACCTCCAGAGCCTATGGAATGGAAATAAGTGCAGAGAAGACCAAAATGATGACCAACAACACCAGTGGCATCAACACGGACATCAAAGTCCAAGGTCAATCCCTCAACACAGTGCATAGCTTCAAATATTTAGGAGCCATTGTATCAGACAATGGGTCCCGACAGGAAGTCCTCTCCAGGATCGCACAAACAACTGCTGCCCTGACAAGGTTGAAGCCCATTTGGAAAGACAGGACCATCAGTCTACATTCCAAAGTAAGACTGCTGCGCTCCCTTGTCATCTCCATCTTCCTATATGCTTGCGAAGCATGGACCCTCACAGCAGATCTCCAACGAAGAATACAAAGCATGGAGATAAGGTGCTACAGAAGACTTCTGGCATTTCCTATACCCAACACATCACCAACGATGAAGTCCGACAGACCATCACACAAGCCATTGGACAACACGATGACCTGCTCACAGTGGTGAAGAAACGGAAACTCCGATGGTATGGCCACGTCACCAGATCATCAGGTCTTGCAAAGACTATTCTGCAAGGCACAGTGCAAGGAGGTAGAAGAAGAGGGAGACCGGAAAAGAGGTGGGAGGACAACATTCGAGAATGGACTGGTTTGACACTGAGCGAAGCCATCAGGGCTGCTGAGGACAGAGAAAGATGGAGTATGCTGGTTAAACGATCATCTTTGGTGCCCCTACGACCTTCGGGTTACGGGACAGAAGAGGATAGGATAGGATAGTATAGGAAGGGTGGTTAAAATCCGTTCAGCGAGTCTTGAGATATGGATTCCAATAGACCGATGGACAGACCGACGGACTGGCATGAATTGGCTCATTTTGATTCCCCAAACAATAGTTTCAAAGTATTCCAGCTAAGTCTGAAAGTACAAACAAGAAAGAAACAGAAATAGATATATAATATTTTTTTACAGTCTCAATTTTCTCTGTTCTTACCACGTCTCCAGTGACATCCCCTGAGGTAATATATGATAGGATTATGCCCCTTACTTATGACGCGTGGTGGTTATCCCCCTTGTTAACTGGGATTTCTTTTGGACGAGAGACGGAGTTATTGCCCTTGGTTATGGCAGTCTTTGGGGATTGTGTTCCTTAACCACTGTTTTAACGACCCCCGCTCCTTTGGGCAAGATTATATGACAAGAGGAGAAGGAGGAAGGAGTAGAAGAAGAATGAGGAGGAGGAGGAGGAGGAAGAGGAAAAGAAGGAATGGAATGAGGAAGTACAGGACGAAAAGATGAAAAAATATGGAAGTTTAGAAGAAGAAGAAGAAGAAGAAGAAGAAGAAGAAGAAGAAGAAGAAGAAGAAGAAGAAGAAGAAGAAGAAAGAGCAGAAGACGTAGAAGAAGAAGAAGATCAAGAAGAAGAAGAAGAAGATCAAGATCAAGAAGAAGAAGAAGATGATGAAGAAGTTGAAAGAAGAAGAAGATGATAAAGAAGAAGAAGATAGAAGAAGAAGAAGAAGAAGAAGAAGAAGAAGAAGAAGAAGAAGAAGAAGAAGAAGAAGAAGAAGAAGAAGAAGAAAGAGCAGAAGACGTAGAAGAAGAAGAAGATCAAGAAGAAGAAGAAGAAGATCAAGATCAAGAAGAAGAAGAAGATGATGAAGAAGTTGAAAGAAGAAGAAGATGATAAAGAAGAAGAAGATAGAAGAAGAAGAAGAAGATAGAAGAAGAAGAAGAAGAAGAAGAAGAAGAAGAAGAAGAAGAAGAAGAAGAAGAAGAAGAAGATGGAAGAAGATAATAATGAAGAAGAAGATGATGAAAAAGATGAAAGAAGAAGAAGAAGAAGAAGAAGAAGAAGAAGAAGAAGAAGATGGAAGAAGATAATAATGAAGAAGAAGAAGAAGGAGCAGAAGACCTATAAGAATAAGAAGATCAAGAAGAGAAGGAGGCAGAAGAAGAAGAAGAAGAAGAAGAAGAAGAAGAAGAAGAAGAAGATGATGATGATGATGATGATTATGATGATGATGATGATGACGGAGCTAGGTTTTGTATTGTACGATTGACTCTACTTTTCTGTTTGTAAATAGAAATGTCTGAATCTGACTCTCACTCTGCTCTGACTGTTCTCTTCGTCTGTCTCTCCCTCTCCTCCCCTCTATCTGTCTCTTCTTCCCTCACGCACGCTCATACACACTCTCTCTTTTCCGTTTTCACCCCCCCCCCCTCTCTTTATCTCTCTCTCTTCCCCTTTTCTCTCTTTCTATTTCTCTCCTCTCCCTCTCTTGCTCTCTTCCCCCTTCCTCTCTTTCTCCCTCTCTCACACAATCTCGCTCTCTTCCCTCCCTCGCTCCCCCCCCTCTCTCTCTCTCTCCTTCGCCTAACGTTCAGAGTGAGTGAGCGAGTTATAGAGAGAAAGAAAGAGAGAGAGAAAGAGAGAGAGAGAGAGAGAGAGAGAGAGAGAGAGAGAGCGAGAGAGAAAAGGAATGGGAAGGGAACCGACATTCCCGAGTATGTACACCACTGGCAACCCAATATTTATCCTGACGCCATAGTGTGTTCCATGCCAGAATGTGCACCGCTCATCGTCTGGCGGTCTCGTCACACAAAACGAGATCATACGAGGCTGCTTGTAGGTCTATCCTTGTTACACAGACGAGGGCTCGCGAGACGAGACTCCTTTTTTTTCCTCCTCGAGAATTGAATACGCATTCTGACTAATCGATGAGAAGATCGCGAGATCGAAAATCTCTCGTCGAATAAAACAAAATCACACGAGACTACATGTGTGGTTTCTTTCGCTACACATGCGAGATCTCGATAGAGGACTCGATTTTACTCTTTGTATAATTCAAAATACAATGCCGTCTGTTCAATGAGAAAATCGCGAAAATCGAATATCTCTCGTTGAACAAGACGAGTTCATTCGAGAATTCATTCGAAACTTCATTTAAGTCTGTTCTCGCTACACAGAACAGGGCTCGCGAGAGGAGAACATCTTTACCTCCACGGGAACGCATGTAAAATGTTCGATGAGAAAATCGCGAGATCGAACATTGCGAGTTGAACAAAAACGATATCACACGAGACTGCATGTACGTCTTGTTCTCGCGGCACAGACGAGAGCTCGCGAGAATGTCCTGTTTTTGTACCTCCTCTAAATAACGCGTGCAGACTGATTTCGATCCTATCACTCATAAACACAACCTTTCTAATTCTCGTCAAAGCAGATGAGATATTGCGAGATCTTGAACATCTCCTGCCAAACAACGAGATCATACGAGACTACATGTGGTGGCGTCTATTCTCGCTACACAGACGAGAGCTCGCAAGACGAGACGATGTACTTCTTTCCTCGCAAAAAGAACGAAAACGCATTCAGAGTATTTTCGATCTTTTTATACATACGAGCGTTGTGGCCGCGTGGTCAAAGGCGGGACTAACTTGCCTTGTCCACAGGCCAGAAACCAATGGCGCCTGACAGGCGTGGGATCGATCCTGTCTCTATGCGTTATGTTTCTCTGAATACTATTTACTTTCGACTCGGGCAACGTCTCGGGGGTTTTCTCTGGGCACTCCGGTTTGCTCCCCCCTTAGCAAAATTTAAAAACACAACTAATATTAGGTAGGCTGGGTTTGGGCGCGTCACAGGCTGCCCAGAATTTTCCCATTAAAATGGACAATAAAGGGTCAACAAAATTTAAAAAATAAAACTAATATTAAAAAGGATCCATTCTACGTAAAAGCAAGGGGAGATATGCACCACCCTTATTAAGCTGGCTTAGAGAAAAGAGATGACCCTAAAGCCTCTCTCTCCAACGACGCTCATGCGAAAGACGGGTAAAGACTGTTCAGTGGTCTGGGCGTCACACTATGGTTGCAGGTGGACGCCTCAGGGCGACCTGCTTAGATCCTGTATCGCCCGGCGCCTTGAGCTTCTCTTGACCTGGAAAACTGCCCTATACAAAGAATTAAATACATCAATTACAAATCAAAGCAGATTGGTCCGTCTGTCTGTAAGAACGCTGAGCGGATTTTGATCATCCTATCCTATAACTCGGAGGCCGTAGGGGCACCACGGATGATCGTTTAACCAGCGTACTCCATCTTTCCCTGTCCTCAGCAACCCTGATTGTTTCGCTCAGTGTCAAACCAGTCCATTCTCGATTGTTGTCCTCCCACCTCTTTTTCGGTCTCCTTATTCTTCTACTTCCTTGCACTGTGCCTTGCAGGATGGTCTTTGCAACACCTGATGATCTGGTGACGTGACCATACCATCGGGGTTTACGTTTCTTCACCACTGTGAGCAGGTCATCGTGTTGTCCAAAGTCGTAAAGGCTTTTGATGACTTCAATAATTGAGGGCGAATGTTGTACACTCTCATGGTTGCCCACAGAGCTGCATGCCAGACTCGATCAAACGCCTTCTTGAAGCATACGAACACATAATATAGATGTTGTTGGCATCAACACGAACATCAAAGTCCAAGGTAAACCCCTCAACACTGTGCATAGCTGTCTACAAGAGTAGATCTTCCGGAAATAAAAGACACAATCCGACTAGGCAGAGCACTTCCGTAGTCAAAGATTATGAGATTACGCTTCCACCAAAGGCATCAACACGGACATCAAAGTCCAAGACCAATCCCTCAACACAGTGCATAGCTTCAAATATTTAGGAGCTATTGTATCACTTAATGGGTCCCGACATTAAGTCCTCTAAAGGATCGCACAAACAACTGCTGCCCCCACATGGTTGAAGCCCATTTGGAAAGACGATACCATCAGCCTACATTCCAAGGTAAGCCTGCTGCGCTCCCTTGTCATCTCCATCTTCCTTTACGCTTGCGAAACATGGACCCTCACAGCAGATCTACAACGAAGAATACAAAGCATGGAGATGAGGTGCTACAGAAGACTTCTGGTCATTTAAAAATCCTATACCCAGCACACCACCAACGACGAAGTCCCGAAAGACTATAACACAAGCCATGGACAACACGATGACCTGCTCACAGTAGTAAAGAAACGGAAAATCCGATGGTATGGCCACGTCACCAGATCATCAGGCCTGGAAAAGACCATACTGTAAGGCACAGTGCAAGGAGGTAGTAGAAGAAGGGGACCGAAAAAGAGGTAGGATGACAACATTCGAGAATGGACTGGCTTGACATTGAGCGAAGCTATCAGGGTTGCTGAGGACAGAGAAAGATGGAGTTCGCTGGTTAAACGATCATCTGTGGTGCCCCAACGACCTCAGAGTTACGGGATAGGATAGGATAGGATAGGATAGGATAGAATGGTCCGGAGGGTAGTTGCCTATCTATCTATGTTTTCATGTTGCCTCGTTAGGATAAAGCCGTATCGGAATGAACCACCGCCAAAATAATTTAAACGTATATGGGGGTGGGTGGGTGGGAGGTTGGGGGAGAAGTTTAGGAGAGGGTGGGGGTATGTGTGTTTGTGTGTCTGGAAATACCTTTGAATCGCTTGCCATCTTATTTTTTCCTTTTTAAATAAATATATTTTTTGTTTAAGTTTTTGAGAACTTCCGAAGAAGAAGAAGAAGAGGAAGAAGAAGAAGATGATGATGATGATGATGATGATGATGATGATGATGATGATGATGACGATGATGATGATGATGATGATGATGATGATGATGATGATGATGATGATGATGATGATGATGATGATGATGATGATGATGATGAAGGCTTTCACAAATTGGCCCAGAGAAAGGAGAACAAGACTTTTCCCCGTCTTTTTCATCAATATGAAACGGAAAGTCCTGCATTCAAAAAAAAAATTTTTTTTGTGTTACCCAGCAATCAAAGCGAGAACAGTCGCAGTCCAACCCCATAGTGCATACCGATAAATCTCGTTTTCCGCGTCTGGGAACAGCTTTCACTTTTCCATTATCCAATCAAAGGCATCTTAACAGAGGATAAGCAACCAATCAGCGTTCTCTTGGCAACACAAGTCGACCAATCAAACACGGTTTAGCAGTTTGTGGTTGGATCTCTCTGCATCTTGTCCCTTCTAGATCTTGTTCGTCTTCTTTTTGTGTGGGCTATTCTCGTTCTCCTTGTACATCTTCTTGTGTGTGGGCTATTCTCGTTTTCCTTGTTGGTCTTCTTTTTGTGTGGGCTATTTCCGTTCTTCTTGTTCGTCTTCTTGTGTGTGGGCAATTCCCGTTCTCCTTGTTCGTCTTCTTGTGTGTGGGCTATTCCCGTTCTCCTTGTTCGTCTTCTTGTGTGTGGGCTATTCCCGTTCTTCTTCTTCGTCTTCATTTCTTTTTGTCCTCCTCATCTTGTTCTTGTTCTCTTCATCTTCGTCACTCTTCTTGTTCTAGTTCTTTTTGTTCTTATCCTCCTTCTTCTTTTCCTTCTTCGTCATCTTCTTGTTCTCCTCCTCCTCGTCTTTCTTCTTGTTCTTGTTCCTTTTGTTCTTGTCCTTCTTCTTTTTCTTCTTCGTCATCTTCTTGTTCTCCTCCTCATTCTTCGTCTTTGGCTTCTTCTCCACCCTCCCCCCCCCTACCCCCGTCTTTTTTGGGCCTTCTCCTTCTTTATTTCCTCTTATTCCTCTTCCTCTTTTCCTTTTCCTCCTTCTCCGTCTCATTAATCCTCATCTTCTCCTACTTCTACAATGAACTTCTTCCTCTTCCTCTCCTCCTTTTCTTTCTTCCTTCTTCTCCTTCTTCTTCTCATTCTTTTTCTTCTGCTTCTTCTTCTTCTTCTTCTTCTTCTTTTCTTCTTTTTCTTCTCCTTTTTCTTCTTTTTTTACTTCCACTTCTTCTCCTTCTTCTTTTTCTTCTCCTTCTTCTTTTTCTTCTCATCCTTCTTCTTTTCATTCTTTTTCTCCTTCTTTCTCTTCTTCTCCTTCTTCATCTTTTTTTTTTCTTCTTCTTCTTCTTCATCTTCTTCTTCTTCTTTTTCTTCTTCTTTTTGTTCTTCTTCTTCTTCTTCGCCTCATTCTCATTATTCCTCATCTTCTCCAAGTTGCAGAATGAGCGAATATTTCACAGAGCGATCTTGGTGTACCGTTTAATTGAATACTATCATACAAACGCTCCTCTCTAAGTCAACATCATCTAAAAGTCACCTGCAATAACCCTGGTCATGCCATGACCCCTGGGCAATATTACCGCTGCCCGGAAAGTTGACAAGAATCGTCCTCGTGGGAATCAAAGTTCGATTCCCGCGACTGAACAAGGTGAAAGCGGCCATGTTTCACCGTCCATTTAAGCAAATTGATTTCTCTGGGGGAATTAGTGTAGATTTAAGGCTCTACATGCATACATTTTCAAATCTTAAGATGGTAAATTCTAAAAAATGTTAGCGTAAGTGGGGAGTGAAGTTCGCTCAGTGTTGTGTATGCTACGACAAGACAACTAAATGCGATAACATTACTTAGAAGCCGATTGACAGCCTGAGTGCCGAAATTAACTAACAAATAGAGTGTGATGATATTCTGGGGAAGATACGTTTATCTTACTAGGGGGTAAGACTTATTGATAGATGGGCGATGCGCTACCACTATCGATCGTTCTTTTACCAGAAGTCCTAAAGTGGTGTGAGAGACAGATCACGGTACTTTGGTCACATAAAATTTATATTTGTTCTCGGGAATTTTAGTATCATTTGGCTCAACTTGAGAACCGGTGATGACTAATCAAAAGACTAGGTTATTATGTCTCAAGAGAAGAAAACTAATAACTACACAACAATACAAATAGAATGACACCAGTCGTATGTATGTAATTTCACTTTTTATATATTCAACACAAACTTTAACATTTCTGCATTAATCGGTAAATTAATAAGTAATATAGTTCCAAGTGCTGGGAAAATGTCTTAACAGGTTTCTTTCGTCATTTGCTACCTGCGGTTACGATTTTCACTCTTCGTAAGTTTCAAAGGTTCTAGTTTCTCGAGGGTATGACTCAGTTGTTGTGGGTGACTTAGCTAAGGTAAGTCGGGTCGCTCGTGAAGCTGTGGGGTTTGGACGTGGTCAGGTAGAATCGTGGTAGTTCTCCTTGGTTCCACGGGAGCGACGGTCAGGCGTTCGTCTCCACAAACGTGATCCCAGGTCCGACCTGTAAAAGTCGGAGCTCTGGCTACAGTATTCTCGTTAGCTATAAGTGTGCGGTCCCCTCTGCAAAGTGTCTATAGCATCAGACACCTGCAGGGTTCCCATATGCACAATTCAATTCGAATCTTAAGGCTAAGGTACATCAAACCACATGCATACTGTCTCAGAAACAATAATCTGTTTCTGTAACTATATATCAAGAACATATTATTTATACATGGCAATCAATATACAATAAACATACACATATCAAAACTATTAGTGTTATCTTACTTGTAGACTCTGGGACTCGTGAAATCGTCTTTTACGTCTCTAGCACCCTCTTGATGAGATGGAGATAGACGAACACTGCAGTTTGTTCCTTTTGGTAGACCCACACAGCTGAGCAGTTCTTTTGCGACTGATCAGTTGAGATTTGGTCCCCAAAGGTATGCAAAAGTTCCCAATAGTCTTCTGACCAATCGTTTTTAGCTCTTGTTTTCGATAATCTCGCCTCTACAGAATTATGGTTCTAATTTGAATAGTTCCTCCCCTTCTCTCTCGTCACTGGACACGCATAATCACTTTTCAAGTGGAGTATCAGGGATAGAGTGAAGAACAGATGCCATAACGATAAGCGGTGCCTGCCCAATACGGGTGACATCATCTTGGTAACTTTTGGCTGGAGTGAGCTACTTAGTGTCTCATGGTGCAGTAAGTTAGTTAATCGAAGACAACGCTATGGTTAGTTTTTGACTAAAGTATGCTAGTTAGAATTCTTGGTCGCCAAGCCTGTTGATGGTATCGGTAGCTATTGGCGGTGCACTCTAAATGAAATGAACACTTGTTGAACACTTTCTCACACTTTAAGTGTTAGTAAGTGTTCACAAAGCATTAGAAAGTGTTTACAATGTGTTAAATACTGTTCAGGACTGAACCCCGGTGTTCAAACGCCAACAAAACTGAACACTTATCTTGATGGAAACACTTTTAAACGCTTGATGAACGCTTTTAAACACGTGTTGAACGGTTGTTGTTACCATCTGAACACACAGTGTTCAAATCATCAATTCTCACTGCACACTTTCTGTTACTTACTGAACACACATAGCGTAGCGTTTAGAGCTCAAGGCCGCGGGCCAAGGTCAAGCCCCATGTTAAAAATAGATTCATTCCCACAATCCTTTGCGTCATCGACACAAACATTGCGGTAGCCACGGTACTTGCAATAGCGATGAACGCTATTCATTCAAAGATTACATGAAAGATGTAGTATTTTTCCGATTTCCTGACTGGGGAAAGAAAAGAACAGAGTTTGAAAGATGGGTACATGCCTGCGGACGTAAAGGTTTCACTCCTCAAATGGCTAAATGAACACCAAAGAATCCGAAGTTTTTGTGTATCAAGCACTTCGTATTTGACCGACCGACTGCAAGAAATCCCGATCCTTTCAATTTAATTCAATACAACTTTATTTATCCACATAAGGCAATTACAAGATTTAGAAGCAGCTCATTTTTTGTTAAAAAAAATTATAAACGGTGGAATGTGAAACAAGGTATCACAACATTGTCACACGATCTTATAAGCACGTAGGCCTACATGTCCTACCATACAAACATAAACCAAACACACAACACACACATACATTCTGTCATAGAATGTAGTAAATTGTCCCCTATATGCATATTGTGTCCGGGGACGTTAATGTTACTCAAAAAAAAAACAACAACATAAAAATAAAAAATAAACCCACACAAACACACATCACGAACACTTACCGCCGACAGTTAAATAAAAACATGAAGGTAATATAATAGGGTAATTAAAAATATCAATTAATCATCAAATCAATCACTCCATAAACAATCAATCAATCACTGAATCGGGCCATACCGTCTTTCCCATCCCACTACATTCCAGATCAGGTAAGAAACGAACAAGGTTATTACATTTTTCGATTCTTTTGTTTCTCATGTGATAAACTAATTTGCATCTCGCAAAGTTTGCAGTCCTCACACTCATAAATTATGAAAGCAACATAACTCCTTACTGTCTGTCTGCACAATATAGGCCTAGCTGTATGATGATATTCTAAAATTCTTGCAACTGCAGCGTTCTTGTTAGGTGCTTTTTGGGTTCAGATTTTCTCTCTCTCTCTCTCTCTCTCTCTCTCTCTCTCTCTCTCTCTCTCTCTCTCTTTCTCTCTCTCTCTCTCTCTCTCTCTCTCTCTCTCTAGTATATAGCATTTACTGGTTACGGCCTGTATTTGTATGTATACCCTGGGATTTTTACAATTTGATTTGGGATTTACACTTCCAGATTTCACTTTCTGTCATAATAGGTTAACTTGGGCAAATGTTCAGTATTGCCTTAACACTTGTGAATAAATACTGTGTGTTTTCATGTAGCCTGATGTGTTAAAACAGTAATGCCACGCTCAAGACAACCACAGGAAATCTTTCAAACGTCGCCTTAATCAAGGGCAGATCAGCAGGTTCACGCGGGAGGGTGCACTTTTTTTTTTGCGGGGTGGGGGAAGGGGGGGTGGTGGGGATAGAGAGAAGTTTTGATATCTTACCTCAGATTTATAGCAAAGAACAGTTATTCTTTTAAAATAACAGTTTATGGGCAAAACGCCCTGACATACATGTGTTACACTTTCTTTTGTTGTTGAGTTTGAGCTGTTACATGTCTAACATGTGTAGGCCGATTGGTGAGTGTGAGCAAACGAAAGAAGAAAGGAGGGAGGGGGTGGGGGTAACAGGAGATTGAGGCGTGAAGAGGGCAGGGATTGATATCGGAAAGAAAATAGGAGAGAATGCATCTTTGAGGTAAATGACGATTATTATTATTATTATTATTATTATTATTATTATGATTGTTATTATTATGATTATTATTATTATTATTGTATCACTTTGGTGGAAAGACTTTAAATAAATTATTATTGTATCACTTTGGTGGAAAGACTTTAAATACATTAAACAACTTCTTCTTCTTCTACTTCTTCTTCTTCCTCTTCTTCTTCTTCTTCTTCTTCTTATTATTATTATTATTATTATTATTATTATTATTATTATTATTATTATTATTATTATTATTATTATTATTGTCCTTTCTTCTTCTTCTTCTTCTTCTTCTTCTTCTTCTTCTTCTTCTTCTTCTTATTGTCCTCTATTCTTCTTTTTATTATTATTATTATTATTATTATTATTATTATTATTATTATTATTATTATTATTATTATTATTATTATCATCATCATCATCATTATGCTGCTGCTGCTGCTGATGATGATGATGATTAGCATGATGATTATTAGCATGATGATTATTATGAATATTATGGATATTCTGAATATTCTTCTTCCTCTTCTTTTTCTCCTTCCTCTTCTTTCTTCTTCTTCTTTTTCTTTTTTTTTTCTTTTTTTTTTTGTCGTCCGTACACCCGTTGCACCCCTCCCCCCCCCAAGATCCGCCCTCGTGTTTGTGTCTATGTGGCCACGTGGCTAATTTTCGTGACGTAGACAGTCTTGACCTTGGCCCGCGGCCTTGAGTTCTAAACGCTACGCTATGCTCAAAAACTGAGCAGACGAAAAAAGGGAGGTAAGGCAAATTTTACTTCCAGAAACTGTCGCGACATACTCAAAGTATAATTTTTATAATCAGTTGCATCATACACTATTTCTACATAATTATAATAAACATACAATTTTCCTTATAGTTGTGTGCCTAAACTATTTCTAACATATAATCCCAGTATTATGTTTTTCAAATGCGTAGATGGTTTTCGACATTCATTCCGATTTCCGTTAGGCTTTCCGTTTCAAAATTGGAGGTAATTGGCATTTTCTGAATTTGGGGCCATTTGATTCTGCCCTCTCACTGTCTAAATTATTGTTTGAGTTCAGATGTTTTGAAAATGTCATTTGGTTCATTTTTTTTATTTGTGATTCCCACGTGCGACTACAAGTACTAAGACAAGTAGTAAATAGATTATCATTACTACTAGTACTAGCCTAACCGGTTAACGTAAGTATAGTCTATTGTAGTAGGCCTATTGAGTTTTCAGCGGCCAATTCCTGTGTTTAAAACAAAGTACTTACGTGTATGCAGATCACTCGAAATAGACCTTTGGATTTCCTAACAATGCTAACAAGAGTTATAGATCTGTGTCGTCACAGATAAAAACTTACTAACCTACTGTGTGTGTTACTGTTAGTGCAAGTTTTCTTAGGAAGATTCACTCAATCACTGAACTAAACTTGTAGAATGGATGAGTTTATCTGTAGTTTGTGTCCCATCACTTCAAAAACTTTTCAAGATTTCCAATCTCACTATGTTAAAACACACAAAAATCACCCAGGTTTTTATGTTGCCTGTACCGTTGCTTCTTGTGGCTACTCAACAAAATCATGGGGATCTTTCAAAATGCACATGCACAGGAAACATTCTGTCCCAACTGATGGAAATGATGCAAATAGTTTACCTTGTGAATTAGATGGACCTGATATTCTTGATACAGAAGAAGAAAGATGCACTCCATTTTATTTTAACACAGCATACACATTGTCACTTCAAGCTGAGCATAACCTGTCCCAGGCAGCCATTGACAAAGTGGTATCTACTACCAGTACATTGGTTGAAAATCATTTGAATCATTACAAGTCACAGTTGAAGAGAAAATGTATAGTCTTTTGTGGGTATTTGTTGTAGACCAGATTATGTATTGCTAGTATTACCTCTCATTTTAGTACTACAGTAGTGTACGTGGAGATCACTTGTTCACAAAAAGCATGAAGGTTTATATAACATATCACTATACTGTACTATAGTCAAATTCACAGTTGTGTGGGGAAAATCCCCAGGAAATTACATTTGTGTTTAAAGATGCCAGTCTTCAAAGTTTGGAATGCCGACCGAAGTGTGAAGAAATGCGTCGTTGCTCAGACATTACAGGAGTTCATCGCCAAAGGTAAGTTGACAGACTCAGAGCTTTCATTTTGTTTAGTAATTTGTTAAATGAGTTTAGTACATGCATGGGAATTGTCAGCACTTTCAGTTTTTCAATTACTCCCAAAAATACCAGAGCCGGTGTGAAGCTTCCCCTTAAATTGTCATTTGAGCTGTGTAATCATGTAAACTTTGTTATAACTTGACTTTACTACACTTCAGAGCTTCCTGTGGTGCTTATCTCCTGCATTTGGGGAAAATATTAATATATACCTTTTCCATCGACAACCAACTTTGAAGAGAAATGACGAAATTGCCAACATTGACCAATAAGTATAATATTAATATGCTGGTGACCCCATTTTTTTAAATTTATTGTTCTCCCAGTCTTATTAGACTCGGGAGAAATGTACTGAGACTGAGAGGGACGTCTCATTAATATATTCATGATTGAGTGTCTGATGGTGAGTTATGGCCCTTTACGTTGCAATGCGCACGCATCACTCTATCAGCTTGTTCGGGCGAAAGTGTTTTGGGCTGCGTGTTTTGTTTTTTCACTTTCTCCGAGACTCAATAACAATGTCAGTCCGTTTTGTCACAGTGCACAAGAACACGAAGTCGTGCTTAGCAGTGATAGACAACTGGCTTACCAACAAAAATAATGCTTAGATTAGAAAGTAAATAACGGTTAACCAAGCCCACAACAAATTGAACATTTAGGCACACACAAAAATAGGTGTGTTTAGGGTTGCCCCTGGACCCCAAATTATTTTTTGTCCTGATGTCTAGCAATTTTCCTGTCCCTTCTATGTTCTTGGGAGACTGCGAGAATATTTATGTGGCGAGTCACCTTGCTAAATATCATATATTCCTTATGATTGTCATTGAATATTGCACATGCAAGTTTTCAGGATTTTCTGTTTCGATATAGCATATATCTCCGGAAGTCAAAGGTATACGTCAGTATTAATATTATTTGTTACTGAGGTTCACAGAACATAAATAGTAGCTTTTATTTTCTTTCATTTTCAGGCTCCGCCAGACTACAGTATGAAGGTGTAGAGATTTCTCTTGTCTTGGAGGAGGACGGCACCATGGTGGAGGATGACGAGGTATTCCAGGAACTTCAAACAAAGGTCTTCATCCTGCTCAGGCCTGACGAGAGGTGGACATCTCCAGAAATGACTATTACGGTCCAAGACTCGTCACTCGTTGAGAACGGGCATCGGGATTTTCAGCCACCATCCAGTTCAACGCCACACCGTGGAGATGCCTTGGCCAGTGTTATATCTGGTACTGAAAGTACCTGTGAGGATGCTGTTTCCAGGGAAGACGGCTCTGCTGGAGATGCTGTTGGTGAGGATTCTAAACTCAAGTCTCATATTTTGTTGAAGTAACACTAAGTAACACTAGAAAATCAATATTTTGCAATTCAAAGATTTATACGTCAATATCCATGAGCGGCTTTAACTTAAGCAATATGTTGTGTAGCATTAATTATGCACTTGTTGATTTATTTATTTGAGGTTTAAAGGTCCTAGTTTATGATGTTGCAAACTAATTTTAATGAAAAGAAGAATATATCAAGAAGACATTTGCAAAGTTTTATCAAAAAATCTGTGTTCATGTGTGAGATATGATTGTTTTTAAAATAAGTAGACTAAAATAGCCTATATAAGGCCCCACTCGGGTGCTTACAATGCGTCACTTCTGCTTACTCCGAGTCTGGCATTATAAGTCATGACTCAAATCAAAAGAGTAAATACTTGCATGTTTTTACTATTATGTGATGAAAGTAATGTGTTTGACAACTGGTCACTGTGGTCCCAAAGTTCCACTGCAGTAGAAAACCTAGAGATGTTATTTACTTGTGTTTAAAGGAAACCTGAAACTTTATGGTTGCAGATGTTCTTACCCAACTGAGGAGATCCTCCTTGCCCCCATTTAGCCCACATCTGATGAAATTTCTCCAAGGAGAAAAGGGGCCCATCAATAGCGTCTGGAGGGACATCATATCGGAAAGCGCCTCATTTTATTTCGGGAAATATCCAGAAATGAAGACGTCGGACTGCTATGGTGCGATAGGTCGCAAAATGTTCGCAGCTTATCCCGCTATAGCGCATCCTGGGCCTCAGCCATGGGTAAGCAATACATTTTACTATTTCCTTTCTTGTTTTCTTTTTCGTGTGCGTCATGATGTAGCATCCTGACTTATTCAACTAAACTACACCACATTAAAGGGGAGTGTCTAGTCTGTTGTGACAAATCATAATTATGTGCCGAACGGCAATGCTGGCCAAAATACTGGGAATGTAAAGACAATGGTTTTACTAAGGCTAAAAGTAAAAGTATGTTTCTGGTTACATGGCTACAAAAATAGGGTATGTAGGTCAGGATTTTTTAAAAACAAAAACATTACTACGTTATACAACGTTATATAGGGCCTGCGGTAAAAACCTATTGTCGGTCGGGATACCGTAAACAAATTTTTTTTTTTTTGCTTGAGCCCATATACAGACACAGACATTTTTCACGCATGTTTTGTCTGGGACTGCTTTTCAGGGCTGCTTCACAAAGAGCTTGGGCCAGAAGATGCGTCATTTGCGCCACAAGTCCCACACAAGAAGCGAAGACCCGCGGTCTGCAAGCACTCATCCCAAGAGACAAAGGCTCAGTTTCTCGGCAAAACCGGTACAATGTAACAACACTGTTTCTGAGGAGGACCTGAAGCGGCACCAAGAGGAGCTATGCAGAGAGTGGAACAAAACGTCAGGGTCTGTCAACAAGGACCATGTGAAGCAACTGCTGAAGGAATCACGGCCGACTCGTCAAAACTTCTTTGCTGCTCACCAGGCCAACGGCAGCTACGCTCCTATTTTCAAAAGCTTCCCATGTTTCAGCGTGGATACCTATGTAAGTATGATTTACTTTGAGCAAGCAAAGTAAAAGAAAGTGCATACTTAATGCAGGGTTCAGCCTAGGAGAAAAGGGCCATGGGTCATTTGACTTCCTGCAATTTTACAAATATTTCACATGGGCTTAGGCATGGGTTTGCTCTTATTTATGTGTAAATTCATAAGGCTGTAATTTCTGTAAAATTTTGCCAATAATAAATTTATTCGAGAGCCAGAAAATTAAATTTGTAAACAATGAGTCCACTAAAGGATATTGTGCATGCATATCAAATGTGGAAATGGCAAGTATCTGAAGAACGCGTAATTTACCGCAAAACGTCAACATTCTGATGACCCATGACCCCCATTCCCAAACTCCGCTCTTCTCCTTCCACCTTTCTTCCTTGTACTGACCTCCCAGGCAATCTGTACCTAAGCAACAACTGGAAACCCCAAGTAATGACAGAATCTTTACCCTGATGAAGGCCAGCAGCTACGAAAGAAGAAGAACATAATTTTGAGAGCAAACAATAAGAAAACAGTTGGGTAATCCTTTACTATACAGGAATTAGTTATTGGCTGCTCTTTATAGCAATGAGTAAAAAAAAAAAGTATACTGATTCGTGGTCCTGATTCGGCTCTTGCAGTCCGCTGGACCCTATAAGCATTGTTTTATCCTATCTTAACTGATAAGGTTTAGTCAATTAGTGGGTAAAATGTAGGTAATAGTTAGGGATAGCCCTTACCCCAATGCTACCTAATAAACCTAATCAGTCAGTAGACTTTGGTAAAAAGTTACCCCAATAATAATTATATCCTGTAAAGTTAAGGATTACCTCTGAATCAATCGGCGACATCGATTTATTGGAAAAAAACCATTGTAACGATTGTTTGGTACAGTAAACCCAACTCAAAATCTTGAAAATGCTTTGTGATTCACCAACAAGGTGCTATCCCTAAACTGGATGAATGAACTCGCCCATTGCGTACTGCCCCCTGTCATTTCACGTCGAATGGGTGTGTCAGGTTTTTACACTGATATTATTTTGACGTCCAAACATTGCTAAATTTGCATACCATGCACCACTTGAAATAGTCAATAATGCATTAATTATGTGAACTGTCCTATACTGAGAATATAATCGCCATTTCCATCAAGTGAATCAGTATTTTTCACAAGATCATTCCAAGGTGATATGGCCGACATCGTTGTCAACGGATACATTTTTAAGTCGATCGGTCAAATGAAACATAACACAACCTTATGCAGAACTGTGGGTACTGTAGTACCCACATCATAGGAATAGCATGGTGAAGGTTAAACATATAGATAAATGGGTTTTAAACGGGAGGGAAGTATGAATACTTCAAATATGGGGGAAAAAAACACAACAAAATTACATCCAAGTGACATCCCTGTAGTCTTATTTTTTATTTTTGTGTTTTTCAGATCCTTTGGGAATTCCGGTTGATGCATGGAAAAGAGAAGTATCAGCTAGTTGGTGAAGGTCTGGCAGTGTGTATCCTCTGCACTGAAGGGATGATGGGGAAGCGGGATGTTGCTGCATACACAGACAAAGACTACAGAGAAATTTTAGTAAGTTAAAACTGACCATAATAGGGATCGCATTTATACCGGTAGAGTACCGTTAAGTTAGTCCGCGGATGGGTAACCCCCATCTATGTTCTTTTTGCGTGCTGTTGTCTCTGGTTGGCAGTCTGGGATTTCTGTATACAATATTAATTATAAATCTATACAAGTTATGTATACCAGTAGGCTCTTATTTTAGAGCTTGGATAACAAAAGTCACTGGCTTAGACTTTAAATTAAACTTCTTTTTTGGGGGGAGGTGCGGTCACTGTGAAATTTTTGTTAATCCTACCATTCTCTATAAAGTTTGGGAGAATTTTCCAAACGGACGTCCTCATTTGTGGAAATAGCGTCTGCTGCTACACGCACTAAAAAAAATAGATCTTAATACAATATTCTGCATATATGCAAATTGGGAGACGAAACTTGGGAGTCATTATGGTACATTTATTTTACTATAAAGGTGATGGTATGTAGCAGTTTATGCCTATTCATTATGTATTTTGACTTTTATAAATATATATCTTTTTTTGTTAAAATCTGGTCTCATACAATTGAGGCAAATACCTCAACGTTTCCAGCAGCTCCCAACTTTTATGGCCTGGCAGACGTGGTTAATCTACGGGGCTGGTGTCATACCTCCAATGAGGATTTTTTATTTGTTAATTGGCAGAGTGGGGGGCGTCTTGAGCCAGCTCTTTGTAGTCAGCTAGACGTTAAGCACCGAATAAATAAACAATATTCTGCCTAAAAGTAAGATATTATTCTCCTACAGATCTATTTATTATACAAGGAAAGCTGACTTTTTAAACAAAACAATGGCCTCCCCTGATTTGCATGGTGAAATAATTCATTGATTTGCCTCACAGGAAACACCTGTTTCTTCCATGATTGCGACTGTCAAGTTTCTGGAGAAAAGACTCAAAATGAAGAAGAGCATCATCGATGAAGTGGAGGTACGAAGAAATAATCCATCTAATAATATATAGTCTTTGCCATAAGAAACGCAACTTTTCACATTGCTGTTTTTGAAATTAAAACAGACTATTATGTGCGTGTGCCAGCGAAAAGCTCACGCTTAGCTCCCCTGAATGGTCTCGTTTTGACTGCATATAGTCTGTTTCAAAAGTAGTTTTGGGATTTTGAAAAGTTGCGTTTCTTATGGCAAAGACTAGTGTGTGTGTGTCAAGCTCCATCTAGTCAGAGTACCAATGCACATGTCTCCAGTACAAAATGCTTTACCCCCCCCCTCCCCCCCCCCCCCCAATTTATTTTATTTACGCCAATAAAACTCAAGAACAGTTTGGAAATCTAAAGTATTGTACAAGACATTGAAATGCAATTCACTGATTTGAGAAAAAAAAGTCAACTAATCTTTTCTGCTTTCTCTTCCACTCAAAGGTCTACTTTCAATTAGCTTTATGACGCTACATAGGCGCAAGAAGTGCGAGTGTTTGGACTGAAAGTTTGACTGTAGTACGTACACCCAAAGATTGTGTCTATGCACCTGTCAGATATATAGAGACGTTTCCTGATTTATTAGGAAATCCTTATTTTTGTTAGTTTTTACCGCTATGTAAGCCCTTTTCCCGGACCCCGACTTGTTTCCTGATTTTTCTCAAGATCCCCTTCTCTGCATGACCTGTGAATGACAAGTGCTAAAAATGAGCATTTTGTGCTACCTTGCATAGCAGTTTGGTTGACTTTAGTGCAGTAGAGCAAGAACAAAAGAAGTACACACAAAAATAAGAAACATTCTCCAAATGATGAAATTCGCTTGAGCTCACATTGTTGAATTTATCTGAAGTGAACAGTCCCTTTAATAATTTTTTTTTTAAAATAAAGGGTTTTTTGTTTACGCCAGCCCCAAAATGTTTTCGTACTTTGGTATTGTGTATTGATCATGGTATTTCTTCTTCTTTAATTTGTTAATTGTCTTTTCACTGACATGTGATTTTAAACATGCATATCAAAATTAATTATATATAATATTTCTATTTTATGGTATTTCTGTTCTGCAGGATGTTGCCGATTCCCACATTGCAACAAAGCTGAAAACAAAAGAGCTGGAACCCCCAAGAGTGCGGGTGTTTCTCCAAGGAGAGGAGCCAGTCGGGGCGTACATTGTTGGAGATGGGGTGTACACACAGGTCTCTGGAGGCTTCAGGATGGTGCTTTGCCTGATCCTGTACTACTACGTCTTTGACATCAACTGGCCCAAGCAACTGGCATCTATACTGATGGTTCTGGACACATTCATGTGCGGGACATCAGTACCTGCCTCGTCATCACAGGCATTCCGCTTTCTTTTGAAAGAGCTGCAGGCTGAGAAAGCCAAAATGACCATCTAGTCCTCGTCAGAACAGTTGTTGTCGGTCTTTTACTAAGATTGAATCAGAATGCCATGCCGTTAGTACGTTTAGAGAGATGTTCATTGACACTAATCAACATTATAATTTGTTTGTCCGATTGTTGTAAACTATTGAATGTTACCTTTGTATGCACCCTTTTGGGCAGAGGCCGGGCAATGCGGTATTGCCACAATTCTTGTTTTACTTGTATTTTTTGTTTCCATTTCTTCTTATTTCTTAAGGTCTTCAACAGGTAAAACCAAATGAAAAATGGCACAAGAGACTTGGATATCTGGTTTGGTGGTGTCTCTGTTTTAGTTCCCAGGGTCTTTGCAGTCAGCAAGACGTTAAACCTGGTTCGGTGGTGTCTGTATTTGAATGTATTTTTTATGCTATAGTTATATTAGTATTTTAGTTTGTTTTTGTAAACGGGGGTTCGATAAATTAGAGTAAATGAAGCCTCAGTGTCCCCTGCACGGGTTGCCTTTATTTGTAAAGTGACTAGGGTTGGTGATTTGCTTTGAGTGTTGGCATGTGGGTTATTTTCATTGATCTCGCACACATGTGAGGAGTTCTGCCTCAAGATCACCTCGTGGAAAGAGACATAAAACACCATTCAAATAAATAAATAAAAAGATAATGGACAATTCTTGTAGATAATTCAAAATTCTTTGTTTTACTTTATTAATAGGACATTTGTATATTATTTTTTATACATGTATTTAGGGAATTGGGAGAAGGAACTTAACGTATTTGGCAAGGTATGCCTGTTTTCTATGTTTATTAATTAAAAGGTCTTGAATCTTTTGATACTATTTTTTTAATCTGGTTTTAATCTGGTTTTGAAACCAATAGAGGTGAAAGCCTCGATGTTTTGTGTTGAATAAAAGTTGATGCTTTATTATTTTTGAGTTGTGAATGGCATTCTATTGCATTAACTAAAGTGAAACAACACATATAAATCAAATCTGACTGTTAAATATAGGAAAATAAGGCATGAGCCAACTGATTTGTGGCTCTTGTACTTATACAGGGGCATCCTGGAACTAATTTTCATTGAGGTTTTTCTTAGCCAATCAGAATCCTCTTACTTTCAAACTATATGTTATACCCAAATGTTAATATCTAGAAAGTTCGCATTACGTCACTCCTCATGAAGCACAACGGTTCAAAAAAGCTATAGATCAGAGAAAGTGAACTATTTAGTAGAAACATTTTTCTTACTTTACATTTCCTTAAGCTGTCCTTGTGTTGTTTAGGATAACTCAATTCAGAGACAGGGGTTTAAGAAGGATGAATATACATGTATATTATACCCTTGGACATAAATTCTGTGACTATATAATATAGGGAGGTGGCAGGTTGCTTACTGTTAACACCGAGTCAAGGTTAAGGAGAGGCAACGTCATATTTTTAATCGCAGAACTTTTGTCCAACACTGTATATTATGCTATGCCTGTAGTGATGTCTGTGTCCTCCATCCACCGGAATGCCCCTTTAAATAAATCTGTTCTCACAAAAATATGTAGTCAGTTTGCAATGCTTTTGTACAATCAAGTGTGGTCTACTGTTTCGATAATGATGAAAATAATAATTTATATATTTGGCAACACTATAATTATGCTTGATAAACACAGCCATAATGTTACTGTGCTGGTTATCTTTGCAGTCCAAAAATATTATTGCAATTTGTGTTCCTTTCTTCTGATATTCTCAGTAACATTTGAACACTTTTGAACGAAAGTGTTTAAAAGACTCTATGTGAACACTTATAAGTGCAAAAAATTGGTAACATTTAGATTACACTTAAAAGTGTTCAGTAAAGAGCACATTTGAACACTTTTGAACACTTTTAAACACTTTTTATCACACTTATAAGTGTTCAAAAGGTGAACACATAATGTTCAAAAGCTGAACATGTAGTGTTCAAATGCAGAACACATACACACTGAACACTTCTGAACACATTAGAACACTTTTCAACACTTTTCATTACACTTTTAAGTGTTCAAATGCTGAACATGTAGAGTTCAAATGTCGAACACATTTGAACACTTTTCTGAACACTTATAAGTGTTCAGCAAACGTTAAGAAGTGCGAAAAATTGGTAACAGAAAAAGTGTTCTGAAACAGAACACTTCTGTTTAGAGTGTGTGACTGTCTCAAGGAAATTAATTTGCCATGTGTGGGCTGCTTGTTAGCTAACTGTTGTATTACCGTCCAGTTTCGTTCGATGGTATCTCTGTTTCGCTAAGCTAATTTTCCACATGTTTGTCGTCAATATTTCTGCTGTTACATAGAGAAATATAGATCGCATTTCATGAAGATTTGCTTCGTTAATCTTTCGTTGCATGAAGGATGCGCGCAGCCATTCCAACTCAACCACTTTCGTATAGCAGTACAGAAAATCGGGTCAGCGAACTTCGCGTAGCTGAAATAAGGGACGTAACTTTTTGTTTTATTGATTCTCTTGGAGTAACTCTTGTGCGGTGAAACAAGAAAAATCGTGTTTCTAAGGGTACTCGTATGTACTCTGCCAAACAGGATACTATAACAAGGCCTACAAAACTGATTCTGTAGAAGAACTTGAAATACCTAATTTATTCGTCCCATTAATAAAAACAACAGTATGTTACGTTGAAAAGCAACATAGACGTAAATAGGATGTAATAATAATAATAATAATAATAATAATACCGGATGCTAATACGCGCTTTACTTCGAATGATTTCAAACTCAAAGCGCGGCGACCTATACCAACATACACGCTCACGTGCAACAAATATATTACAGACACACAACAAGGACAACAGTATACAAGGCATACACGTGGTGTAAAGGCAGGGAGATCGCTATTAGGAAACTGAAAGTGAAATAGTTTTGTATTTTTTAAAGATTAATTTGACTGCATCCAATATTATTTTGAAGGGAGGGAGGAAACCGGAGTGCCCGGAGAAAACCCTCGGTGACCTCAATAGTCTCGTACCTAAGTCACATACGTTCGCCCCTTGCGGGAATCGAACCCGCGACCTTCGGCATAGGAGACCGGCGACTTATCCACTGCGCCACGAGGCCACCCCTTGTCCCATTGAAGCAAATAAGCCGGAATAAAATGCCAATCGATGGGGTTCCTCTTGTCGCCATTTTGGATCTCTCAATTCCAAGGCTTTCGACACATACCTCACTCAACAGATGCCTACAATCTCATAACAGCATTTTGAATGGCCTAAGACGCGCAAATCAATAGTCCGAATATCAATGTAAGTATTTCTTAGAACAAGATGCTGTGAATTGCCCGAGATAACAATAAAAAATAATGACGAAATGGTGTTCGTATAATCTTGGATTTCCACGAAAGTGGTTTCGCTAATTGGAACGAAAGCCGTATCGCGTGAAAGGAAAACGTCACGTGACCTTCACACATGTGTGATGTAGTACAACCGAAACTCCCAGCGAAAGTGATTTCGTTGCAGCATCTATGCATCTCTGGTGTCCCTCCATTGTCGCACGTTTATTTTAGCATGCAAGCGCCTCATTCATTACACTCTCAATAGCATTTAAAGAATCAATTAAATTGGAGAACAAACCAACCCATTAGCTCAATTAAATACTGCAAGTTATTAATTAAAACAATAATTATATTTTAGACCAAGTGTGGAAGGGGAGGGAAGGACGGTGCAGGTAGGGGGTGGAGTGGAGGGGGGTGGTTGCTGCAAGCGCATGTTTTTTTCTGTTGGGTGCAACACTCACTGTGAATAATGTTAAACGGGTCTGCCGGCTGAGACGTGGTCAGAGCGAGTCCCTCTTGCAGACAAATCGTGTAGGTGACACCCGTCGGAGTTCAGCGGAGTGTAGTGAATGGAAACGTGAACTGAAGCTGACAGCCCATTTTTAGCTTCAAGGTCAATTCAAGACGCGACACAAAAGTGTGGACAACGTGGTTCCACCAACCCCCACCCCAGCTACCCATTCCAGATCACTCCCAACCCTCCTACTATGCTTAAAGTGAAGTTTGATGGCAAGTGGCAGGCCGGCATGACACCAACGTAGTCGCACCTTTGCCATTCCACTTGGAGTGACGGCATTATTCTTCCAGTTACATGACGCTTGATACAAGATAAACATCACGCTGCCCTTCGAAGTTGCTATCCTATCCTATCCCGTAGCTCGAAGATCGTTGGGGCACCACAGATGATCGTTTAACCAGCGTATTCCGTCTTTCCTTGGCCTCAGCAACCCTCATGGCTTCGCTCAGTGTCAAGCCAATACATTTTCGAATGTTGTCCTCCCACCTCTTGTTCTGTCTCCCTCTTCTTCTGTCTCCTCGAAGTTGCTATCCTATCCTATCCTATCCTATCCGATCCTATCCTATCATATCATATCCTATGCCGTAACTCGGAGGTCGTAGGGGCAGCACAGATGATCGTTTAACCAGCATACTCCATTTTTCCATGTCCTCAGCAACCCTGATGATTTTGCTTAGTGTCAAAAAAGTCCATTCTCGAATGTTGTCCTCCCACCTCTTTTTCGGTCTTCCTATTCTTCTACCTCCTTGCCCTGTGCCTTGCAGGATGGTATTTGCAAAACCTGATGATCTGGTGACGTGGCCATACCATCGGAGTTTCCGTTTTTTCACCACTGTGAGCAGGTCATCGTGTTGTCCAATGGCTTGTGTGATGGTCTGTCGGACTTCGTCGTTGGTGATGTGCTGGGTATAGGAAATGCCCAGAAGTCTTCTGCAGCACCTCATCTCCATGCTTTGTATTCTTCGTCGTAGATCTGCTGTGAGGGTCCATGTTTCGCTAGTGTATGGAAGATGGAGATGACAAGGGAGCGCAGCAGCCTTACCTTGGAATGTAGGCTGATGGTCCTGTCTTTCCAAATTTGCTTCAACCTCGCCAGGGCAGCAGTTCGAAGTTGCTACATAAACCAAAACTTAAGTTTATATATTCTGTTCGATAATTGAACGCTAAGTCTAATGGTGATGTTCTTTAAGGGATCTGAAAGGTATATCCCAAGTAACACCGCCGTAGCTCAAGTGGTAGCGCGTTCGCCTGGCACACCGATGACCCAGGTTCGAATCCCGTGGTGGGCGATAATAAAATGTGGCCATACTCACTGTCCATTTCAGCAGCATGATTGCTCTGGTGGTTCAGTGTTGATTCAGGTCCCTACCCCTCTTTCATTGGGATGGTTATCTCCGTCTGCCATATCGCCAATGGTGGGTGTAGACGTTAAACCTCAATGTTCATTCATTCAGCGCCTGGCTTAAACCTAACAGGGACAGATTGAGGCCTACGTATCGTGGGGTCAGAATTCTTGTAGTAAAACGAAAGAGACAGAGAGGGAGAGAGAGGGAGGGAGGGAGGGAGGGAGAGAAAGAGAGAGAGAGAGAGAGAGAGAGAGAGAGAGAGAGAGAGAGAGAGAGAGAGAGAGAGAGAGAATAAATGTAAGCTTACTGCGTTTGGATTCAGCCACGATACGTATGCCAGTTCACTCAGTGTCGAGGCCAACGTGTGACCATATTATTTTCCCCTTACCATCAACTGGTTTGCTGGTGTCAGAATAATATGACCAGTAGTCGCCTACACACTCCGGTGTTTCGTGACTATAATCTACAATTGCCTTTTCTAGGCAAGAGACATCGCTATATCAAGTTCTCCAAACTGTATTCAGCAAAAGATTCAAACAGCATCTGCAGCTGCATTCAGAAACTTGAAAACTAAACTCGCAAACAGCGACCTATTTATTGACAATGAACAATGTAGAAGGTTTTAGAACGTTCCAGCATAATGTCTTCACTCACCAATCTGAACAAAGATCGTCACAGGAAACACACACTGTTGCGTTAGAACGTTCCAGCATAATGTCTTCACTCACCAATCTGAACAAAGATCGTCACAGGAAACGCGCACTGTTGTGTTACGTCATAGAATAGTCTCTATCAATGTAGGAAGATTGGCCTACTCCGTGGAGAGGTAGATCTGGAATCTTCCGTCAGTAATA
>CM072522.1:61906253-61921253 GCA_036898135.1 Oncomelania hupensis | reverse complement strand
TACATGCATGCGTGTGTATATATGTGTGTATATACATGTATATATGTGTGGGTGTATTATGTGTGTGTATATATGTGTGTGTGTGTGTATGCGTGTGTATATAAGCATACCGTGTTTGTGTGTGTGTGGGGGGAGAGGAGACTGTATTCAGATTGCTGCTATAACGATGGAGGGGTGTTCTAATGTCTTGTTGTACTATTATTATTTTCTTTTGTCATGTGTGCACTGTGACATAACAAAATTTCCCATGTTTTTTGTGGAATAAAGATTTCTTGACTATGACTATCATGCCCTATCCTATCCTGCCCTATCCTATCCTATCCTGTCCTATCCTGCCCCATCGTTGCCCTATCCTATCCTATGTTATCATATCCTATCCTGCCCTATCCTATCCTGTCCTATCCTATCCTATCATATCCTATAGGACAGTTTCCAATAAGGGTTATGTCCAGGATGTTGACAGGTACTTTCCATCCCACTTTAATAGGCGATACAACCACAACCTACAGTGCCTTGTCTTCTGTCCCACTTTAATAGGCGATACAACCACAACCTACAGTACCTTGTCTTCTGTCCCACTTTAATAGGCGATACAACCACAACCTACAGTACCTTGTCTTCTGTCCCACTTTAATAGGCGAGACAACCACAACCTACAGTACTTTGTCTTCTGTCCCACTTTAATAGACAACCACAACCTACAGTACCTTGTCTTCTGTCCCACTTTAATAGGCGAGACAACCACAACCTACAGTACTTTGTCTTCTGTCCCACTTTAATAGACAACCACAACCTACAGTACCTTGTCTTCTGTCCCACTTTAATAGGCGAGACAACCACAACCTACAGTACTTTGTCTTCCTTGTTTTTTCTCGCCTTGTGTCGCTGTCCAATGGGCTCTATGCACAAGTCGGCGGCATGGTCACGTGGCGCGGGAATACCAAAGCGGTCATGGCTTCTTTTAGCTCGCCGCGTATACTCCAATGCTGCTTAAAAATTTTAAATTTACCGACATTTTTGGATATTGTGATGTTTTGAACATAGCACATTCGTGCAATAATGATTACAGACAAATTATTATCAGGGGACAGGCTTTGTTTTAAAGAGCGATTTGTCACTGACATTCAGTTAATCAATATTTCATCTTTTAGTGGAAATCGATGAAAGGAAATGTTCTTTTCTTTGCATAAAGGTTTACGTCGGAGTTAGAGCATCCAAACGCAGCACAGTACTTCACCATTTTCAAACTCGAGCACGCTGTGTTATTCCCGCAGCACGTGACCGCCACGCCTTGGTGCATAGAGCCCATTATAACCATTGTTTATGCAGCAACAAGGCGACCTTCAGGTCTACACCCATCACCACCCTCCCCCCCCCCCAACATAAACAAATCGTTTCAACCCGGGCCCTTGATATAATAAGTATGACAAGAGCTTCGTATGCCAATACAGATCGATCCTCACGTGTATATGTACCATACCCTATATACTCTATCGACCGCCTATGTAAGTTTGTTTGCATGACCTTTTATCAATCGCCTGTGGAAGAAAGGGCTTGCTTGTAACGCACGCCCGTCACGTAGAACAAGCACGCTGCACGCGCACCTCTGTTTGTTCTGATGTCTAACAACATTCTCTGATCACAATGTTCTTTCTATCTTCTTTTTTAATCTATCTGTTTTTTGTTTTGGTTTAATTGGCCTTGTCTGTTCGTTAGCTGGTATGTGTAAACAGAAATTATCACGACCTCGCCATTTTGTCCTAGAGGTGGCAAGTTATTCACAAAAATGAGTGTTGTACACTGCGAATTAAATGGGTTTTAGCTCTCTGTTGGGACAATACAGATTGCGATTCTGATCCTTAAAGATATATATCTGTGATGTTTGGCGGAGCGTTCCTTGTCCGTGGTGATGTTGACAGAGTGATTGTGCTGAGGTTTGTCCGCTTTAATAAGTGGGTGGGTGTGTGTGTTGGGTGTGTGGTGTTGTGCGTAGTCATAAGCCTTGAAATGGGTGACTGACCTTGCTTTTTATGCTGAGAATGGGTGTCTTACTAGCCACCCACTTTTTTCTAAGTGCACAGGAGTGCTCTTTTAGTGCATGGGAGTGCAGTTGTAGTGCATGAGAGTGTTTTAAGTACACAGGAGTGCTCTATACAGTCAATTTTCGGAGAAATTTTGAAGCAACTTCGACCTATTTCGTCGCCTATAGGAGACGATCTAGGTCAACTTTTTAGAAAAGGGTTAGGGTAAGGGCTAGTTGCAGCGCTGCAACTAACCCTTGCCTTAACCCTTTTCCATCAAAAAATGACTTTCCGATTCCTACATTCTTAAATGAACCCATTTCTGATGTATTGCAAGTATGTGGGTGTGTGTGTGTGGGTGTGTGTGTGTGGGTGTGTGTTGGTGTGCGTAGTCATAAGCCTTGAAATGGGTGACTGACCTTGCTTTTTATGCTGAGAATGGGTGTCTTATTAGCCACCCACTTTTTTCTAAGTGCACAGGAGTGCTCCTTTAGTGCATGGCAGTGCAGTTGTAGTGCATGAGAGTGTTTTAAGTACAAGGGAGTGCTCTGTCCGGGACGGGGAAAATCCAGTCAATTTTTTAGGGAAAATGTGCAAGAAAGTTCGACCTATTTCGTCGCCTCGGAGACGACTAAGGCCAACTTTTGAAACGGAAAGAGAAGCTCTCTTAAGCTTGTCAGTGCGCTATATAAGAACAGTCCCTTATTTGTGTTACCGGCACCCACCTGTCTAGGACATGAGCGTCAGGATCTTTAAAAGTGACATTTGGCTTCGCTCCGATTCCCGACTATTTCAAACTAAAAAGTTTTGTTAACATAGAAGTCCTCTCTCTCTCTCTCTCTCTCTCTCTCTCTCTCTCTCTCTCTCTCTCTCTCTCTCTCTCTCTCTCTCTCTCTCTACTACGTCAAACAACAGTGACATTCCTGTGTCAACACAAATGATGAGCGTTCGTTGAAACAACAACCCCTTCCAAAAAGTGCTTGTTGCCACATTATTTTGTTTGAACGTTTCCTGTTTGCTGTCGACTAATTTAGTAATTTGCTCAATTATTCTTGGTGTTGCGCAGTGCGCGCAATTAGGATCAAGTTCGCGCCTTGGGCCAAGTAGGCTTGACTCTCTTTTGCTGTTACTGCTGCTCCATCTGCCTTATAATAATAATACTAATAATAATAATACTAATAATAATAATAATAATAATAATAATAATAATACTAAGAGTTATACAGCGCACATATATCACACAAAAAGAGTGACTCAATGCGCACTGTCACGAACTGACACATATAATAGAGAATGGTACATATACAAATAGTTAAACAATGGATGTCCAATCATATGTTTAAAAAGCTACTTCCTTCTTCTACTAAGTTGTTTCATATTTGTTTCTTTCTTTTCATGTAAAGCGCTATGCGCTTGTCTATAAAAAGACAAGTAATAGCGCTAAATAAATGTCAATTATTATTAATATTACTACTACTTACTACTACTACTACTACTACTACTACTACTACCATTACTGCTACTACTACTACTACTATTATTACTACTACCACCATTACTACGGTTACTACTACTACTACCATTACTACTACTACTATTACTACTATTACTACGCCTACAACTACTACTGTTACTGCTGTTGCTACTGCTGCTGCTAATACTACTGCTACTGCTGCTGCTAATACTACTGCTACTACTACTGCAGCCGCTGCTACTTCTACTACTACTCCTACTTCTTCTTCTTCTGCATTTATTATACTACCTCTTCTGCTGCTACTAATGTAGACCATGGGTTCTAGATGTGCCAACAGTGCAATAATGGTACAGGACGCAGTCAATATAAAAATTTCAAAAATAAAAATTCAATTTTCTTTCCGTCTTCTAATAGCGATCTCCCTGCCTTTACACCACCTGTTTGAGTGATGGATGTGTATTTGGTGTGTGTGTGTGTGTGAGGGTGGATGAGACAGGTGAGCCTGTATGTTGGTATAGATCGCCGCGCTTTGAGCCTGATTGATTTGGGGAAAGGCGCGTATATAGCATCCTGTATTATTATTATTATTATTATCATTATTATTATTATTATTATTATTATTATTATTATTATTATTATTATTATTATTATTATTATTATTATGTGCCCAAATAAACATTTGTTCTCCCCAACTACATGAAGCAAGATGTTAAGCCATTCAAATGGATTTCCAGTCTCTCGCTTTCTTTCTCTCTCTCTCTCTCTCTCTCTCTCTCTCTCTCTCTCTCTCTCTCTCTCTCCCACACTCTCTCTCTTTCTTACACACACACGCACGAAAACAAAAAAAGAAACACTTTGAAAAGTGTTGATTATTTAGGCATTGTTGTCGCTGGGTTTGATGCTAAGGAAGCACAATGAAAACATGGAATGATAGGAACCGAATCTGAACTATCTGAGAGCAAATTAAAAGAAAACAAAACCAACAACAACAGCAACAACAACAACAACAATAGCAAGAGAGAGAAAGAGAGAGAGATGTTTATAAAAGTCAACGTCACTTTCATTCATACTAGCAGTTATTACCCGTCCAAATAAATTTTTGATGACCCATTTGCTGGGCCTGATGTTATATGCCCGTTTCAAAAATTTTCCTGGAAGTGACTTTTTTTGTGCATTCTGCAGCATTTTGTCATTTTATGTTTGTTTTTAATCTGAAGAAGAGCAAAGCACGAAAATTCATTTGTCTTGTATTGTTGTATAATTAAAAGTATCTATTATATTTTGTTGTTGTGTTGCTGATTTTATGCCCATTATAGGTTATCTTTGGGTGTCCAAGCTGTCAGCCACTGAGTGAAGTCAAATTTATTTGAGACTATAATGTTCCATTGTAGCCTACATAGTGTATAGTTTATGTTGTGGTGTTGGTACAATAACTACATGTAGGAAATATCAATTGCCTGAAAGTGGAAGAAATTGTAAACACAACAGGAACTGCTAAGTATTTTGAAAGTAAAATACAATTATATGTTTATCTTTAATCTATGTCTCTTTTTAGTGATTCACCACTGACAGTGCACTTCAGCCTTCCACTTCCAGAATCATAAACACAACTAAGATATACAGTATATCAAAGATACTTTTAATTAACATTAGCTCGAAAATTAATTCACATTGTATAAAAGTATCTTTGATATAATAATCTTTGTTGTGTTTATGATTCTGGAAGTGGAAGGCTGAAGTACACTGTCAGTGGTGAATCACTAAAAAGAGACATAGATTAAAAATAAACTTATAATTGTAATAAAACACAATAATCATTTATTTGAGGAGAACAGCATTACTGATTTATTGCACATGCACGTGATTAAAACAATAAGGCAATGCTATCACTGCATGCACAGAACTTTTTTCCTTATAATACATACCAATGAAATACCAAATTGAGGCAATCATAAAAAAAAGCACCAAGCCATGTAAATGTAAATATGGACCTTTAGTCCCTACAGATATTTATTTGGGAACAATTCAGTTTTAATTTAGATTCTAAATATTTATTTTTAATGTAAAGTTTGCTCTTAATTTAATATTTTTTTCTGATGAATCGAATGACAATTAATTATGCTATGAAATTTACAATAAAACTATAATGTTATTTTCTAAATGTTTTTTTTTTTTAAACAGACCTACCTATACCTAATTTTTTTTTAAAAGCATAAGATGTTAAGTGTTCTAAGAAGTACACGCATCATGGATAAATGAAAAAAAAAAGAATATGAAGCAGTTATTAATACCCGTGCTATGATTTTATTTTTATTTATATATTTATTTTATTATTTTTTTTTTTTTTTAGCATTTTACTTGCACCTCGTTTTGTTTTTCAGTTGCCTCTGTTCCGCTCTTTTTCTTTATTATCTATATCTCTCTTATATCTCTCTCGCTCTGTATTATTAAATTTTATTTTAAAAAAAAAAAAAAGGACCAAGTGAGATTCGAACCCGGGTCTCCTTAATGACATGCAAACGCCTTATCCATTGAACCACGGGATGCTATAATTCTCTAAACTGATTTTAGGTCCCATATCATAAAACATGTTGAACCCGTCGATTTTAATAGTGTTATAAACTTGAAACTGGATTAAACAACAATATAGCGAACGCCGATCGATTAAAAGCGATTTGGAATAAAATACGAAATCCTTGGTAGAAATGGTATGCGGAAATGATGGCAGGGCTAAGGACAAAAATGATTGGTTCTAAAAATACCGTCTCACACATGTGTTTTTACAGTGATTTTGGACTCAGTAAAATGCAAACTAAAGCCGTTTTGCGATCGAAAAGAATGTTAAGTTTCGTTGTATCGGCAGCGGGTGATCGAGCGCCGAATGGCAAAACTCGCGTGGAAGCAATTATATGGACAGTTCAGCTGTAATCTGTAAAACTTGGAGCCAAGTGAATCTCGAAATTAACTTCACAACAAAGCCGCTGGTTGGCTAAAACGGCCCCTCGTGATCTGAACAGGCTGCTCGATTAATATATAGATGCATGTTTGTTATTTTTGTCCATTGTGCTCAGTTGTCTGGAGCGTTATTACGATGCGCCCAAAGGCTGCAATTTGGCGCCTCGGGCGGCTTGAGTCAGATCCTGTATCGGCCAGCGCCTTGAGTCGCCAAGTACGGTGAGATATGTGCGCTATAAAAGTCCTCGATAATAATAAATAAATAAATAATAAAGACAGAGCACTCTTCCTAGCTTTAAATACTTGGTATAGAAAAAGGACACAGATTTTTTTTTACAAATTAAGAATTTGTGGATGACCTTTGCGATAAAGCAAATATGATGATGGCACGGGATGCATGCTACTAACCTAGATAATGTTCCCATGAAGTGTTGTCAAAATCCGTTCAGCAAAAAAAGGACACAGATTTTTTTTACAAATTAAGAATTTGTGGATGACCTTTGCGATAAAGCAAATATGATGATGGCACGGGATGCATGCTACTAACCTAGATAATGTTCCCATGAAGTGTTGTCAAAATCCGTTCAGCGGTTCTTGAAATATAGCGTCCAACAGACCGATCGACAGGCAGACGGACGGACAGACCGACCTTTGACCTTTGTATCTTCCACTCACCCACCCCCAACCCCCACCCGACTATTTCTAACCCACCCCTAACCCCCACCCGACTATTTCTAACCCACCCCCAAACCCCACCCAACTATTTCTAACCCACCCCCAACCCCCACCCGACTATTTCTAAGTCAACATCCCTAACAGTACTGTCTCTCTATCAATGTGGCGTGTTCGCAACGATCCATCAATGCAGCGTTTAGGAGTAGGAGTGAATTCTCGTTATCTTCCCACCTAAAAAATGGCTTTTTAAAAAGAAAAAAATAATATCATTCCCTCCCCCCCCCCCCGCACCCACCCCTTAATTGGCATGCGTGAAAAAATCGTTACTAAGTGTTTTTCTTTTTTCCGTTTTTTAAAAGAGCCCCAAGCGGAGGAATGTGTTTCTTCTTCTTCTTCTTCTTCTTCTTCTTCTTCTTCTTCTTCTTCTTCTTCTTCTTCTTCATTATTATTATTATTATTATTATTATTATTATTATTATTATTATTATTATTATCATTATTATTATTATTATTATCATTATTATTATTATTATTATTATTATTATTATTATTATTATTATTATTATTATCATTATTATTATTATTATTATTATTATTATTATTATTATCATTATTATTATTATTATTATTATTATCATTATTATTATTATTATTATTATTATTATTATTATCATTATTATTATTATTATTATTATTATTATTATTATTATTATCATTATTATTATTATTATTATCATTATTATTATTATTATTATTATTATTATTATTATTATCATTATTATTATTATTATTATTATTATTATTATTATTATTATTATTATTATCATTATTATTATTATTATTATTATTATTATTATCATTATTATTATTATTATTATTATTATTATTATTATTATCATTATTATTATTATTATTATTATTATTATTATTATTATTATTATTTTTTATATTATTATTATTATTATTATTATTATTATTATTATTATTATTATTATTATTATTATTAGAGGAGGAAGAAGAAGAGGGAGACCGAAAAAAAGGTGGGAAGACAACATTCGAGAATGGACTGGTTTGACACTGAGTGAAACAATCAGGGTTTCTGAGGACAGGGAAAGATGGAGTACGCTGGTTAAACGATCATCTGTGGTGCCCCTACGACCTCCGAGTTACGGGATAGGATAGGATAGGATTATTATTACTATTATTATTAATGAAATGATTCATAAATGGTACTGGACGCAGTCAATATAAAATTTCAAACATTAAAATTCGATTTTCTTTCCATCTTCCAACAGCGATCTCCTTGCCTTTACACCACCTGTTTGAGTGATGGATGTGTATGTGTTGTGTGTGTGTGTGTGTGTGTGTGGGAAGGGTGGGGGTGGATGAGACAGGTGAGCGTGTATGTTGGTACAGATCGCCGCGCTTTGATTGATTTGGGGAAAGGCGCGTATATAGCATCCAGTATTATTATTGTAATAATAATAATAATAATAATAATAATAATAATAATAATAATTATTATTATTATTATTATTATTATTATTATTATTATTATTATTATTATTATTATTATTAATTTATTATTATTTATTTATTTTATTTACATTTTATTTGTTGTGTTAAAAGAGGGATTTAGAAGGGGGTGGGGTGGAGAACGGCCTAAAACAGGTTTACCCTTAAATTGGCAATAGTTTGACATCAAATAACGATAACGTGAGACTTCTTGCCCAAACCTACAGCTAATTAGCTCAGTGGTCAGAGCGCATGACTTGTGTGAGTGCGTCTTGGTTCAAACTATTTTGTGATTGCTGGATATTACGGGCCAGGGCCTTGAGAAGCTATCTGGCGCTTATAAGTGCGCTATATAAGAGAAATCTCTTTCTTTTCTTTTAATTATAACTGTTCTGCCAGGGAGTGACGTCCCCTGGCTTGACTTTGTAAGGGACAAAGCTGACTCACAACATCGCCAAGATATGAAAAACTTTTTTTTGAAAATTGCTTAATTTTCTGCAATGTATGCGAGTGGTTAGAAACACGATTGAATGGTTTGCCATCTTCCTTGTGTAGCCGAGCGGAGTATGTGACTCCCGTCTCTCGGCCACTACCCTGAGAACACGGCCCGACCCCAACTGTTAATTTCATGTATCCCTCGCAAGAGGGACATACAAATTGTTGCCTTGCAAGACGGGGAAGCGTGTTGATAGAAAACCGGTCTGCTGGCTACTAGTGCCACGACACTCTCTGCAAAGTCACTGCCACTGACTTGCATAAAATGCCTGCCGACAATGTAGCCCTGCTCACCACCAAAAGCAAAAGACGAATGGTCAGCCGGGGAGAACAAATGTCGTGTCGCCTTGTCCTGCGTAACCCAATGGCCACTCCAAAGGATTCTACATAGCAGGAGCCACCCAAGGCTAGTCTAACCAACAAATGGAAGGCAGACAACCTAACTCCCGAGCTTGAACCAGTCGCTTCCCTTTGCGCCACAAATGCATCTAATTCGATCTTTTTTGACACCTTAGTTTTAAGTTCTCCTTGAAGAATGTGACACCTTGCATTCAGAAACTTTTTCTCAATCCTGTCTTAGCAAATCTCATGCGTCATCACCGGCGTCAAAGTATTTATGACGTGTGGTGAATTAAACGTCACAAACAGGAAATGAAAATATCTTCACTTCGTGGAAAAAAGTTTGGACAAACTAAGTCACATTCAAACTGACTGTAATGCATGCACAGAGAGAGAGAGAGAGAGAGAGAGAGAGAGAGAGAGAGAGAGAGAGAGAGAGAGAGAGAGAGAGAGAGAGAGAGAGAGAGATTATTATATTCCGTGCGATGGAAAGCAAGCGTGCACCGATTTGACCTCGGTTTTTACAAAAAGACACACATATCACACACACACACACTCATACTTGTTTTCACGGTGTTTTTATGACTTTCCTGAAACACGTTGTGTTGACAATGGGTCATATTACGACCCCTGGTTTAAGTACTTTTAAGTGTTCTAACACTAACCCTAGCCCTTGCCCCTAACTCTTTCTTTAACGCTTACCGTGATAAAGCCCTAACCCTAACGGATCATTGGTTTGACGTCAAAACAAGGAGGCCTGTCAAAACAAGTTATGTAGATGTTCACTGGTTTGTCCACACAACGCTGTGTAAACAAGTACACACACACACGCCTACACACACACAAACCATTTCGTTCTTGTTCGTGTTCTTCTCTTTCTCAACCATTCCTTTCCCTCCTTCTTTCTCTCCTCCTGCTCTCTAACATCCTCATCCTCCTTGGCAGGGAAGCTGGTATTTCAGCAGAGAGCGCTTAGGGTCTAACTAGTTCCATTGGAAAACTTCACTAAGCACACTTCCTGATACAAGCAAAAAAAAACAAAAAACTTTTTAATGTAAAAAATTTAAAAGGACGAAAGAGAATTTGAGAAAGAGTTTGACATAAAATAAAAATTGACGAGATGAGACGAGAGAGAGAGAGAGAGAGAGAGAGAGAGAGAGAGAGAGAGAGAGAGAGAGAGAGAGGGAGGGAGAGAGAGAGAGAGTCCGACATTTTATTCACAGCCAGGATGCAGATTTTAGACGGGAACCTAATCTTACAATCGTCATTCGCACTCACATTCTGCGATTTCAGTCACATATGCCAACGACAAGACAAAGAACCATACGAACTTTTATGCAACATACAAAACCGCTATACCGCAATGTTACACTCTCGATGTTGGTGTTTTTCTTTTATCAGTAGTTGATTCAGCCCCAATGCTTGAATCCTCCTCCAGATAACTTCAGAATATTCCAGAGTGACGCGTTAAAACCAATAAAAATAAACTTCGGCATCACTGTCTTACGGAATTTTCTCAGCTATCGACGTTTATTGCGAAGATTCGATCGATAGTAAACAACCAACTCTAGAAACTTCTCAAATAATATCTACCAACGAAAATTAACAACGTTATACAAAGCTTCTTTTAACAACAACGCAAAATCAAATCAAAGGTAAATACACTGTTATTGAATGCTTTGCAAAACTAAACGATCGGATCTATCGTGCGCGTACACGTACCATTATGCGCGTTTCAACGTAACACACAATCAATATTGGTGTTGCAATTACACAATACGTAACAAAGAACCCAATGTATATTAAATAATCAGGTTATACAATTACACATAAATTCTAAGGCGCATCAAATGCATTTCAAATATTAAAATAGCACAATGAGAAACGGATGACAAATTCAGTGGTTCAAGTCGCATTAAGCTAATGTTGCCTTAATGTTCGTTTGAATAAAGGGAGAGTGGTACGAGATCTAATGTTTAAATGAAGAGAGTTCCAGATTACAGGTCCCGGGAATGCAAAACTATTCTTAAACAGGTCAACTCGTGTTCGAGGCAGGATGGATTTGTTGGACCCGCAACGTTCTGTGGCCGCAGTTAATAGATTGCTTCAATAACGTGTGCCAGGCCATCTTGCACTTTAAACAAGAGGGTCACAATGTGGAATGGAAACTGATGGTACAAGGACACGAGGTTGATGCACCCTGCCACTCTCTCGCTCTGTAACTCTGTCACTCTCAGAGAGAGAGAGAGAGAGAGAGAGAGAGAGGGGGGACAGAGAGATAGAAATAGGAGAGAGATAAAAGGAAAGAGAGAGAGAGAGGTAAAGAGAGAAAGAGATGGAATTATACAGAGCGATACGGAACTAGAGAGATAGAGACAAAGAAAGGGAGACAGAGAGACAGAGAGAGGTACCCGAACGATGGTTCTGGAGCGGGCAGTGTTGAGGGTACGAGGGTGAGAAGGACCCAACAGAAACCGAAATATACAGGGAAAAAATATCCACTCATTCTTTTGTATTTAATCATTTTTTTCGGATATGTATTCATACTTCTTCTTCTTCTTCTTCTTCGCCTCCTCCTCCTCCTCCTTCTTCTTCTTCTTCTTCTTCTTCTTCTTCTTCTTCTTCTTCTTCTTCTTCTTCTTCTTCTTCTTCTTCCTCCCCCTCCTCCTCCGCCTCTTCCTCCTCCTCCTCATTCTTCTTCCTCTTCACGTTATTTCAAAGGTCCACATACATGGGACTCTCTTTCAATATTACAAAAATCTTCATACATCTCCTAATTCCTTCAAGAAAGGTTTATGTGTGATGTTTGGTTTGAATTTTTAAATTTGAATGTTTACACTTTATTGTCCCTTTTAATCGGAAAATTCTGGGCCGCCTCCCCTGGGGATGGTTTAGTCACAACCTGTGGCGCACCAAATCTAACCTACTTAATATTAGTGTTTTTGTTTTTTTAAAGGTTTGCAGTGGGAAGCAAACCGAAGTACCCGATTAGAGGTCTTGGGAATTCAAAACTATTCTTAAACGGTCAACTCGTGTTCAAGGCAGTGTAACGCGCCCCCTGTATTTGCGTTATCTATGTGAGAGTTATACTAACTACTTAATTTTCTACTTGTACGGGGATCGGGCATAACTTACCACATAACAGCATGTAAGACACACAAAACAGAATCAGTCTCACTGCCGTCCAAGGGGTTTCGTCATGCGCTCAAATAAATAACAATAAACTACAGCTTGTCTCCATTTTATACAATTTTAATAATCTAACTCATACATGTCAACCAAGAAACATAAACTCACATGCACATAAACTCTAACTAATAATGCAGATAATATTCAAATAAATTCATTGATTGTCTTACCTCATCTTTCCTTCCTTTTTCGCCCTTCTTTCCTCCTTTGAAAAACACCAACTCTCACCCTAAGAATCAACCCAAAACTCACTGACCAACTCACTGACTGACTAACTTTCCATCTAAATTCTACAACCACACTAATCTCTAAACATTATACACACTATACTTTCTACGCTCTATTTGTTCTGCAATTAAAAATTGTGCACACTACAAGTTCTGCCCTAATCTCAGATACATTGTGAATTGACCACCCTAAGTACTACAATCTAGGCGAGAAGGAACCCCTCAGATGCAGAGAGCTGTCTGAAGTCTTGCAGAAGAAAGAGATAAGAGAAGAGATTCCTTTGTTCAATCCCCCCTTTATACCATAACTCTGCAGGAGTGCATTTCTCTACATAAGGTGATGCCCTGACTGCTACGTCACTGACCCAGCCCAAATCCCCGGAACTGACCAATCCTGAGATCGGAATTGTCCGTTCTCTCCACACACAAAGGAGCCGATGGTTGCTGATCACAGATCTGCTTGCATGCATCATGCACTAAGCATGCCCGTTACTCATTCTTGCCGGACAAACACAGCTGACCAAGCGTTTTTGCGCGGCACGTGCTAATCTAATACTAACAACTCTGTTATTCTCCATCTGACTCACTGTAGTAGCCATATCGAGCCCAGCAAATTCCACAATCATCCCTTACCATTATCTTCCCCAAAGGTTATAGCAGTATGTATTTGTTGGACCCGTAATGTTCTGTGGCAGCAGTTAATAGATTGCTTAAATAAGATCGTGTTAGGCCATGTTGCACTTTAAACCAGAGGGTCACAATGTTGAATGAAAACTGATGGGTTAAGGACATGAGGTTTGATGCACCCTTTAGGTCGGGACATTCTGGACCGCCTTCTCCAAGGAAGGCGTAGCAGCCTGTGGCGCGCCAAAGCCAATCTACCTAATATTAGTTGTGTTGTTTCTTTTACAATTTTTGCTGGGGGGAGCAAACTGGAGTACCCGGAGAAAACCCCCCAAATGTAACCTGAGTCGAAAATAACTAATTTTCGTAGAAACATAACGCCCAGAGACAGGATCGATCCCACACCTGTCAGGCACCATTGGTTTCTAGCCTGTGAACAAACGCAAGTTCTAGTCTCGCCTTGGACCACTCGGCCACAACGCTCGCTTTGTCGTTTGATTGGTGTTTTAAACATTTCAATGGATGTGTTAAGGTGGGGCAGTAGTGTAATGGTTCGAGCACACGCAACGGAAAATCCCGAAAAATCCACACTTACGTCACAAACTGTAAAAGTCTCTTGTCATCTTGATACAACATGGACCCATTGCCTTTTGATCACAAACTCTAACAATCTCTTGTCATCTTGATGCAGCATGGACCCATTGCCTTTTGATCACAAACTCTAACAATCTCTTGTCATCTTGATACAACATGGACCCATTGCCTTTTGATCACAAACTCTAACAATCTCTTGTCATCTTGATACAACATGGACCCATTGCCTTTTGATCACAAACTCTAACAATCTCTTGTCATCTTGATACAACATGGACCCATTGCCTTTTGATCACAAACTCTAACAATCTCTTGCCATCTTGATGCAACATGGACCCATTGCCTTTTGATCACAAACTCTAACAATCTCTTGTCATCTTGATACAACATGGACCCATTGCCTTTTGATCACAAACTCTAACAATCTCTTGTCATCTTGATGCAACATGGACCCATTGCCTTTTGATCACAAACTGTAAAAGTCTCTTTGTCATCTTGATACAACATGGATCCATTGCCTTTTGATCACAAACTCTAACAATCTCTTGTCATCTTGATACAACATGGACCCATTGCCTTTTGATCACAAACTCTAACAATCTCTTGTCATCTTGATGCAACATGGACCCATTGCCTTTTGATCACAAACTGTAAAAGTCTCTTTGTCATCTTGATACAACATGGACCCATTGCCTTTTGATCACAAACTCTAACAATCTCTTGTCATCTTGATGCAACATGGACCCATTGCCTTTTGATCACAAAGGGCCAGTACGCGGTCAGCGCACGCTAATTCCTTATCTTGTGATTGGATGAAATCCCACAACCAGAGATAGAACACATTCCACCGATCTTGCGCTCCTTCTCTACGTCACAAACGGGAAAGCCCGTT
>CM072522.1:61863753-61893753 GCA_036898135.1 Oncomelania hupensis | reverse complement strand
TAATGAACACAGTGACAATAAGAGTGCAGTTTGCATTGAGGTAACAATAGTTTAATGTTGAACAAACACGTTTGAACTCAGGACGCACTCTAGTTGGTTCAACACACGCGAAGGAAAGGAAGTGACGCGATGATGAAAAAACTCCACCCAAGGGATTGGAAGATTGTGGGCGTGATCAATGGAAGACGCTAGATCTAAGTTCATTAGCCATTTTCTTGTTTCAGCTCATTGCTTTGTTCTTAGCGATATTGTGTATGTATTTTGTCAACTATTTTGAGACCTGATCAATTTGATGCACACTTCTATACCCTTCATCGGTTGTCAATTTGAACTGAAGGCGTTTGTTTAATCAATATAATGTCACAGCGTCTGTCTGTCTGTAATACAGTAATCGACATGTGTGCATCTCTGTCTCTTTGTCTCCACCCCCTCTCCATACATCCTCTCTCTCTCTCTTTCTTTTTCTCTGTCTCCTTCTCTGTCTCTCTCTCTCCCTCTCTCAACCCATATCACAAGTGAGAAGAAGAATAACAAGAACAAGACGAAAAAGGAGGAGGAGGAGAAGAAGAAGAAGTAGAAGAAAAAAAAGAAAAAGAAAAACAAGAACAAGAAGAACAACAAGAAGAAAAAAAACAAGAACAAGAACAAAAAAAGGAGGAGGACAACAAGAAGAAGAAGAAGAAGAAGAAGAAGAAGAAGAAGAAGAAGGAGGAGAAGAAGAAGATGAAAACAAAGAAAAGAAGAAGAAGAAGAAGAAGAAGAAGAAGAAGAAGAAGAAGAAGAAGAAGAAGATGAAGAAGAAGAAGAAGAAGAAGAAGAAGAAGAAGAAGAAGAAGAAGAAGAAGAAGAAGAAGAAGAAGAAGAACAAAAACAAGAAGAAAATGAAAGAGGAGGAGAAGAAGATGAAGAAGAACAAGAAAAATAAGGAGAAGGAGGAGAACAAGAAGAAAAAGAAGGACGAGGACAACAGGAAGAAGAACAAGAACTAGACGAAAAAGAAGGAGGAAGAGAAGAAGAAGAAGAAGCAGAAGAAAAAGAAGAACGGGAACAAGAAGAAAAAGAAGGAAGAGGAGGAGGAGGAGGAGGAGGAGGAGGAGAAGAAGAAGAAGAAGAAGAAGAAGAAGAAGAAGAACAACAACAACAACAACAACAACAACAACAACAACAACAACAACAACAACAACAACATAACAGGACCCCAAACGATATATTATTCTAATGTTTCTTTTAAAAACATTAAAGTAATAATTTAGAAGAAAAAAAAAGATCGCGGAAGGAATGAAACTTTTGCTTTGAACGAAAGGGATATGATTACGGGTTGTCATAAAAAGGTTGCATCTGGAATGAAAAGGGAAAAAGAAATGATGCAGATGAAAATGTTAAGCCTAAAGATATTGTCCAGGGGTCATCCATACACACTCGTCCTGCCTAAAGCGACTCATGGCTGTCCAAGGTATTGCATCACGGAGATCTAGATTGCTGGATCTTTGACTTCTCGCCGTCAATCTTTAGAGCTTTGAATCCTCGGCCTCTCGCAATTACAGACCTCTACATTGCTGGATTGTTGACTTTGTTGGAATTACAGATCTATGCCTCTAACCCATTGACGGTCGGCATCCTGGAGATATAGTTTGCTGGGTACTTCACTTTTTGCAGGACATATCTTCTGAAATTTAAACTCTCGGCCTCTCGCAACTGCAAATCTCTAAACTGCTGGATTCTTGACTTTGTTGCATCACAGATCGATAATCCCCCCACCCCAAACTAACACAAGCACCAACAAATTACTTAAAATGTCAGAATCAGAATCAGAATCAGAATCAGAATCTTTATTGTCCCCATGAAAACACAAGGAAATGTGTGTGCGGCGTACACTTCATCAAAACAACGGCACAAAAGCAATAAAACACAAAAGACTTCAGGGATTAAAACAATACACCCCAAAGAACAGAAAAGCAGTTGTACACAACATGAATGTAGCTTATGAAATAATAAAAGTCATGCATCCTACTTTCTAACCCCTAACACAAAACACCTACCTACACACACACACACACACACACACACACAAACACACCCACACACGCAAACACACCCACACACACCAAAAGTTAAAAAATGTTTATTAAGGGGCACCACACACCGACTCAACCAAAGCTTTTTAGTTTTGAGGTTAGGTCAGCCAGGCTAGCTATAAATAGCTTCCCCGTTCTTCATTTCCTTTTCTTTCACTGGAAAGGAGGGTGCAGGCAAGCTATAAACAGCCCGCAGCCAGCAAAATGTGGAGGCACTAAACAGTGTTGCTCACATAGGCATTGAGCTGGTGTGACCACGCAGGATGCAGCTGTCTAAATAAGCTTTAGTTGTTACTACACTACTATAACGTGTCGACGGGGTTTCAATAAACCTTCAAATAAGTACGAAGGAACGAAAAAATTTATTGGAAGTCGATCCAAACGGGCCTAAAATTATTTATTTAGGTCTAAACAATCTTCAATCAAATGTTGAAGTGCTGAAAATAAGACCTGAATGAACACTGAGGTGACCTGAAGGAACACTGAGGTGACCTGAATGAACACTGAGGTGACCTGTATGAACACTGAGGTGACCTGAATGAACACTGAGGTGACCTGTATGAACACTGAGGTGACCTGAATGAACACTGAGGTGACCTGAATGAACACTGAGGTGACCTGAATAAACACTGAGGTTTAAGACCCATTGCAAAACTTTTTGAGCCGCATTCCAAGATAAGGCTGCTGCTCTCCCTTGTCATCTCCATCTTCCTATACGCTTGCGAAACATGGACCCTCACAGCAGATCTACAACAACAAAAAAGCATGGAGATGAGGTGCTACAGAAGACTTCTGGGCATTTCCTATACCCAGCACATCAACGACGAAGTCTGACAGACCATCACACAAGCCATTGTGCAACACGATGACCTGATCATGAAAAAAATGGAAACTCCGATGGTATGGCCACGTCACCAGATCATCAGGTCTTGCAAAAACCATCCTGCAAGGAACAGTGCAAGGAGGTAGAAGAAGAGGGAGACCGAAAAAGAGGTGGGAGGACAACATTTGAGAATGGACAGGTTTGAAACTGAGCGAAACCGTCAGGGTTGCTGAGGACAGGAAAAGATGGAGTACGCTGGTTAAACGATCATCTGTGGTGCCCCTACGACCTCCGAGTTACGGGATAGGATAGGATAGGATAGGATAAGAAAGGATCCATTTCCCGGTATTATTTTTAAACTGTGAGAACAGCGACATTTCTCGAATAGGGGTTACCTGGAATATACATAAAGAGGGCGGGGAGAGAGAGAGAGAGAGAGAGAGAGAGAGAGAGAGAGAGAGAGAGAGAGAGAGAGAGAGAGAGAGAGAGAGAGGAGCTGACAGATAGACACACAGACAGAAACTGAGACAGACAGAGGCAGGGACAGGCAGACAGACAAAGAGACAGGGGCAAAAAGAGACAGAGTGAGACAAAGGCACGTTGGCCAGTGAGAGAGACAGACAGACATTTTCCCATCTGGATCCTATTAAGGAATGATTTCAGAAGACGACCTTGGAAAGCAAAAAAAATAAAAATAAAAATACAATCGTGGCATGAGAAGAAAGCGAGTTGTGAATCCAGAACTATAGATCTGCGCTTGAACTGAAACAGAGATAAGCATCGTATCTTCTCCATCCCCCTTTAGAACTGTGCACAATTGTTTTGACATAATGCAGTACCGATGGGAATTTTTAAAATTATTTTTCTTCCTTTTTTATTTTTTTCATTTTTTTTTTACTTTCTCAAGTCAAGTCAAGTCAATGCATTCTTTATTTCTCAGAAAGAAAAATGTGGGTTGTCGCTTTGCAAGACAAGACAAGATTTTATAATGGCAATAAACACAGTGACAGAAATGGAATAGTTACATAACATTGAGGGGAAAAAATATAAATAAAAATAAAAACACCACAAATCACACACACACACCCACACACCCACACCCACACACACACACACACTCAATTTCGTTATTACAGTATAATATTCAGCTCAAACAAACATACCAGATACACAACATTTGTACCCTTGCGTGCATATGCATGTAATCACACACATACACACACACACATACACACACACACACACCCAATATTACATAGGTTACATTACATGTAGGAAAGGATCCGTTACAACAAATACGTTCATAGCAGGTGGAAGAGGTTACGCGAATGAGCACTCTCGGAAGGGGTAAGTGGTGGAAATGGGTCGGTGGTAGCAAAACAGTGCGGGGAAGGGGGTGGGTTTTAACACATACAGACAATAGTCCATCTGGGGTGATTCTGTCCTAGCGCTGTACTATGCGCCGCCCGACTAACGCATTAAAGCATTTGACTGCGTTAGGAACAAAGCTGTTCCTGAGTTTGACTTTGTTGCATTTGGGTACTCTGTACCTGCACTGCGATGGCAAGATATCAAACTCACTGTTCAGAGGGTGCGAAGTGTCGGTCAAGACCCCACGCGCTCTTCGAAGGAGGGCTTTCTCACAAAGATCGGGCAGAGGGGGGACGGGGAGGCCTATGATCTTTGAGGCAGTTTGCGCTACTTTTAGCAGCTTGTTCTTCTCTGTGACCGACAGCGTCTGGAAGAACACAGGGCTGCAGTACAGCAGAAGGGGCTATATCATGCTCCTATACAAATTTCTTTCTGTATCTCTCTCTCTCTCTGAGACAGAAACACAGACGGACAGACAGACAACAGCAAACATACACACAAAACGAAAGAAAGAAAGAAAGAAGATGATGAAGAAGTAAAAAAAGAAAATATATTATGAATGAGCACTAAACACGTTTTAAAAAATACCAACCAAAATAATAATAATAATAATAATAATAATAATAATAATAATAATAATAATAATAATAATAATAATAATAATAATACTTTTTTTTTTAAATGCGTGAATCTGTTTTTTAAAAACAAACAAACATTGGTAGGTAAATTTTCTTTTTTAAATTGAAATTTAATGTACATCTATAAATTGTACAGCTGCGTACAAAAACAGTATTACATTTTGTATTTTTAAAAAGTGCAAATGTCTGTTTAAAAAATACGCGAATCTGTTTTTTTTTAAAAACAACAAAAAACAACGGTCGGAATTTTTTCTTTCTTAAACTGAAAACAAATGCACGTCTATAAATTCTTCAGCTGCGGAGAGAAACAGTATTATATTTATTTGTTGTTTTTTTAAAGTGCCAATGTCTGTTCAAAGACAATGCTGTTCCTTTTTGCTAATTGATTTAACACACACTCATAACTCCACAGGGAATAGGCCAGACATTTGATGGAACTGCAACATCTCCCGACAATATATTATTATTATTTCAGAAGCATATATTTTTTAAAAGATGAAAATCGTTCTAAATCTTTAAGTAAAACAATTATCCAAATATTGCTTTCTCCTTTTTATGATTTTAACTTCGTTTTTTTTAAAACATTTTAAATGGAATACGTTTCGCTTTTTACTACCTCGCACCTCTCCCCCCCCCTCTCGCTCTCTTACTCTCTCTTCTCTCTCTCTCTCTCACATGCACACACTCTATTACATAAATGCACTCTCTCACTCACACGCACACACTCCCTCACAATCTCTGTCACATAAATGCACTCTGTCTCTCACTCTCTAGCTCACCCACACGCTCGCACGTACACAAACACACACACAAACACACGCACATAATACATATCACAAATACAAACACCGCCACATTTCCCCCTTCCACACACACACCCCGTCTCTCTCTCTGTCTCTCTCTCTCTCTCTCTCTCTCTCACACACACACACACACGCGCGCACACACAACCCATACTATCAGTGGAAAAGCTAGTCGAACTATTGCTACATTGTATTCGTTGAAAGCTCATAAGTCAAATCTTTTTTTTTTCTTTTTTTTAAGCACTATTCCACATCGTCAGCTCAAAACCTAATGAAACAAACCTTTTTTCCGTATTATTTTTATTTTAAATACTTCTCGGAAAACAATACTTTAACCCCAAACGTTTAAAAGGGGAACAACTAGAGTTTTTAATGTCCCCCGAGAGAGCCCCAACCTTTCTTAAGGGTATTAGCACGGCCGAGCGAGAAAGGGGATCCTCGATCACGCAGCGGTAGGCAACACTCAGCAACACTCAGAAAGAGGAAGAAGTCAACCCGCGTTAAAACGAACATGTAGCCTTCCTTGAAATCGAAACGCGTCAGGCCTGTAGTAGTTAGTTATTCATTGCTTAAAGGGTCCAGCGGACTGCAAAGAGCCGAATCAGGACCACAAAATCAAGACCACGACTTGGCTGAAAGAGGACTCACCACTGATCCGCATAAAAGATCTGCCAAAACAACCCCAGGGGTAACAAACTTTAAAACTTTGGAACTTTGTTCTTTTATTTTCACATAACATGATTTAAATATATACACAAATGACAAGAGGCTCATAGCCCTGGGGGCTGTATAGCCCAAAAAGGAGGGTTTGAGAGGGTGGGGGGGGGGGGGGAATGGAATACACATAGAATTCGTACCATGAAGGCACTCCACCAGCCGGTCGCTGTACAATAAAGGTATCCCAGTAGGGGACGCTGAGGTTATACTCTAATTTATCAAACCCCCGTTTAAAATAGTATACATGTACAAACATCATTATAAAATATCAACAAAACACACACATAATGCCTACATCGCTAAATAATAATATCACAAGAAGCCCTCAGTGACCATTTGGCAGAAAGCGTCCAATATTCCCAAGCTGATACAACAGACGTCACACACCAATGAGGAGTTTTGTTCCGGAAGAGTTTTCAAGAAAAATGGTAGGTGACTGGTCTAGCAAAGAGGAAGATAGTATAGTAGATTGATAGAACAGAGTAGGAATGAGAAAAAACAAAGGAGAAAGACAGCGACAGTGGGAATTTAAAGCACTAAATTTTCAGAAAATGGGGATACTATTTATACAGAAACCCCCGGCGAGGTGGAAGTTCTGCATATAATAAGATAGGCCTATATCAACGTTCTCCCAGCAGTAGGACCATATTTTTTCCCATGTAAATGAAGACATTATTTAAAGGTTCACGAAACGCTTGTGAAGAACACCACTGATTAAGGTGTCTCGCCTGAAAATAAGGGACTGAAGTATTAATGAAAACCTCTTGGACATAATTCTTATTACATGCGTATCATCCGGGAAATGAGGGAATTACAGCAAAACATCACCAAAGCATCAAGCCTTGCAAAGACCATCCTGCAAGGCACGGTGCAAGGAGGCAGAAGAAGAGGGAGACCGAAAAAGAGGTGGGAGGACAACATTCGAGAATGACACTGAGCGAAACAATCAGGGCTGCTGAGGACAGAGAAAGATGGAGTATGCTGGTTAAACGATCATCTGTGGTGCCCCTAGACCTTCGAGTTACGGGATAGGATAGGATAGGATAGGATAGGATAGGATAGGATAGGATAGGATAGGATAGGATAGGATAGGATAGAATAGGATAGGATAGGATAGGATCCTCCGTGGAGTGAGAGCATTACAGGAAAACGTCACCAGAGCGTCAGGCTTTGCAAAGACTATCCTGCGAGGCACGGTGCAAGGAGGCAGAAGAAGAGGGAGACCGAAAAAGAGGTGGGAGGACAACATTCGAGAATGGACTGGTTTGACACTGAGCGAAACAATCAGGGTTGCTGAGGACAGGGAAAGATAGAGTATGCCCAGGATTGCGCTCAGTCGCCGAGGCGCCCAAAGAGTGCAAGCGGGCGCCTCGGGCGACTGAGCGCAATCCTGGGCGACTGAGCGCAATCCTGGACGACTGTAGTAGTAGTAGTAGTAATAGTAGTAGTAGTAGTAGTAGTAGTAGTAGTAGTAGTAGTAGTAGTAGTAGTAGTAGTAATAGTAGTAGTAGTAGTAGTAGTAGTAGTAGTAGTAGTAGTAGTAGTAGTAGTAGTAGTAGTAGTAGTAGTAGTAGTAGTACTAGTAGTAGTAGTGGTGGTAGTAGTAGTAGTAGTAGTAATAGTAGTAGTAATAGTAGTAATAGTGGTAGTAGTACTGTTACTACTTCTACTACTACTACTACTACTACTACTACTACTACTACTACTACTACTACTACTACTACTACTACTAACATTGTTATCTAATTCCATTACTTAATCAATAAGAACACACATACAAGCACAAAGATACAGTCCATTCATTCGTCAACTGGATTGTTGAACAGGTCGACAAAGAGAGGTTATGAGTACTGCACGTGTTGGTGTGTGTGTGGGTGTTTGTGCACTGGAATAAACGCACAAATGGGTTCCAGACCTGTCTTTCTTAGTAACAAATGGGTTCATTTGCTTGGAACCCACTTTTTTTTCCAGGACCCATCTTTTGTCTAAGTGCGCGGGAATTCTCTTTTAGTGCATGGGAGTGCAGTTGTAGTGCATGAGAGTGTTTTAAGTATAAGGGAGTGCTCTATCCGGAACGTAGAAGATCCGGCGAATTTTCAGGCAAATTTTGAAGAAAAGTCGACCTATTTCCTCCCCTATAGGAGACGATCTAGGTCACCTTTTTAGACGGAAAGAGATAATTTTGCATTAGATTCTTAAATTTTTATAAGACGTTTACGCTCTTTCTGTCAAAAAGCTACTTTCCGATTCCTACATTCTAAAATAAACCCAGTTCTGATCATTTGCAACTATGTGTGTGTGTGTGTGAGAGAGAGAGAGAGGGAGAGAGAGAGGGGGGAGGAGAGAGAGATTGTAGGTGAGACGTGTTAATATAGCGCACTTTGTTTCAAAGTATTCCAGCTTTGCTTGCACTTTTTTTTTTCTCCAGTGCTGTGATCAACTGGCTGTCTTTTACGTTTGGGAAATGTTTATGCACTTAATAAATTGTAATTAATTCTCCATTCATTGATTCATGAAAGGTATCTTAATGTTGTTTTGACTAAGTACTTAGAGCATTTGTGACCCGCGCTAAGCAAAACATGTTACAAACTATAAAGCGAACACACCTGTCAGTCAGTTAGTTAGTTCATTGTGTACAGCGGACTGCAAAGAGCCAAATCATGACCACAACTTGGTTGAAAGAGGGTTCATCCCTGATCCGTATAAAGATCTGCTGAAACAACCCTAATGGCAACACTGCAGGCACTCCACCATCCGGTCACTAGGCATCCCATTCAGGGGACGTTAAGACTGTACTGTACTGTAATTTATCGAACCCCCGTATACACAAACGAAATAGAATAGAAACATCATTACAAAATATTAGCGAAACACATACATATAAAATGCCTACATTTCTAAAAAATAATACAATAGAAAGCACTAGAGACTATTTGGCAGAAAGTGTCCCACATCCCCAAGCTGACCCAACAGACCCCATACACATTATTATTATTATGAGTTTTGGGAGTGTTTTCAAGAAAAAAAAAAGATGACTGGTCTTGCGAAGAAGATAGATAGATAGAAAAGATTAGGAACGAGGAAAAAACAAATGAGAATTACAGAAACAGTGGTAATTTAAATCGTAAAATGTCCACAAAGTGAATACGCTATTTATACGGAAAACCTCGGCACTTAGGTGGGGTGGGGGTAAAACACCTGTCATTTAACACCTGTCTTTAAAAAAAGGACAAAAAGAGAGAGAGAGACAAAGAGAGAAAGAGTGTAGACAAACATACCGACAAAAGACAGGCAGCGCCCAACATCCATGCATTTTGTAAGCAAAGACAGAGACAGATACAGACAGAGTTAACCTGGAAAACAGACAGAGGTAACCTGGTAAAGAGACAGATACAGAGGTAACATGGAAAAGAGACAGATACAGACAGAGTTAACCTGGGAAAGAAACAGATACGGACAGAGGTAACCTGGAAAAGAGACATATACAGAGTTAACCTGGGAAAATGACAGATACGGACAGAAGTAACCTGGGAAAGAGACAGATACAGACAGAGATAACCTAGGAAAATGACAGATACGGACAAAATTACCTGGAAAAGAGACATATACAGACAGAGTTACCCTGGGAAAATGACAGATACACGGACAGAAGTAACCTTTAAAAGAGACATATACAGAGTTAACCTGGGAAAATGACAGATACGGACAGAAGTAACCCGGGAAAGAGACATATACAGACAGAGTTACCCTGGGAAAATGACAGATACGGACAGAAGTAACCTGGAAAAGAGACAGATACAGACAGAGTTAACTTGGAAAAGAGACAGACACAGACAGAGTTAACCTGGAAAAGAGACAGATACAGAGTTAACCTGGTAAAGAAACATATACAGACAGAGTTAACCTGGGAAAGAGATAGATACAGACAGAGTTAACCTGGTAAAGAAACATATACAGACAGGGTTAACCTGGGAAAGAGATAGACACAGAGTTAACCTGGGAAAGAGATAGACACGGACAGAGTTAATCTGGGAAAGAGACAGATACAGACAGAGTTAACCTGGGAAAGAGACAGATACAGAGTTAGCCTGGTAAAGAAACAGATACAGACAGAGTTAACCTTGGAAATAGACAGATACAGACAGAGTTAACCCGGGAAAGAGACAGATACAGACAGAGGTAACATGGGAAAGAGACAGAGTTAGCCTGGTAAAGAAACAGATACAGACAGAGTTAACCTGGGAAAGAGACAGATACAGAGTTAACTTGGGAAAGAGACAGACACAGACAGAGTAAACCTGGAAAAGAGACAGATACAAACAGAGCTAGCCTGGGAAAGAGACAGATACATACAGAGGTAACATGGGAAAGAGACAGATACAGATGTAACTTGGGAAAAAAGACAGATACAGAGTTAACCTGGGAAAGAGATTCAGATACAGACAGTTAACCTGGGAAAGAGACAGATAGACAGAGTTAATCTTGGAAAGAGACAGATACAGACAGAGTTAACCTGGGAAAGAGACTGATACAGACAGAGCTAGCCTGGGAAAGAGCCATACCGACAAAACGTTACGGCAGACGTGCAGACAAAAATAGACATGCGTCATAGTGAACACAGACACACCGAGAAAAAAACAAACAATACTAATAATGGCCAAGTTGATGAAAACAAAAAGACAAACGTCCTATTTGACAAGACACATGAACAAAACAAGACGCATGGACAAAACAAAACATATGTCCTACTTGAAATAAAACACCAAACACACCTACAAAGCGTGATATATACAATGTTTAACACAGACACCGACAGAACAAGACAAGGACCTTATTTAACAGACAGAAAGAATGTGATATGTCTTCTATTTCATGCACACGCGCCGACAGAACGTGATAGGTGTTCTAGGTAATACAAACACGCCCATGAAACGCAACATGACCTGTCCGTCTTCACAAAACAAGATACATGTCCTTTTTCACATACACGCGGACAGAACGAGGCATGTCCTAGTTGACGGACACATATTCAGAAGAACCAGAGGCCTATCCTCCTTGACAGACACTACGAAAGAGTGTGACAGATCAACACTGCAGATATAGAAAGGCGAAATAAACTACAGAATTAGTCTACATAAACAGATGGGGGAACAGAAAGTTGACAGACACACCGACAAAACAGTGACTTGCGTCTTACCTGAGAACGAGTTTCCAATCTTGTGGATCATGTGCTGACGTAAGGCTTCCTTGGTATAGTTCTGATCCAGCTTGAAAATGTCGTGTGGTATGATTCCTCTGAAATGAGAGAAACAATAGATAAACATTTAAGTTTGTCTGCTGCGTCTGCTATAATTTGGGCAAATTTATAGATACTGTCTATATCATTAATATCCATTATAAATATTTAAAATCGTCCAGAGTGTCTGGAAAATACATTTCAATGGCCTGTCATCTAGTTTCCTATTTCTACATATTAAGGTAATTCTGAGAACAATTTGTTTTGCTGTTGTTATTGTTGTTATTGATGTTGTTGTGTATGTATTGTGTGCGCGCGCGCGTGTGTGTGTGTGTGCGTGTGCGTGTGTGTGTTTAACTATGAAACTAGTTAGTAGGAACTTTGTCCATTTACTATTTTATCAATGGTTGATTCAGCCCCGATGCTTGAATCTTGATAAAGGTAACTCAGATTCGTTTATCCACGCAACCTGTACACTCAGCAACAAGGCAGGAGTCGTCGTATGAAGTTTTCCAACTTTATTCAGCATACATCAACAACTGCATACAAGGTCGCTCAAACGCTTTTTTCCCAACTTTTTCACTCTCTCAAGGCGACACAGTGCACCGCTAATAGTCCCTCTATAATCGAGAGAAAGTTCGAACATTCCAGCGTGACGCAATAACAGCCAATCCGAAAAAAAATCGTCACCGGAACTATGCACTGTCTTACGTCATATAACTTTATTTAGGTTAGAAGAATCTCTTAGCTATTACTAGATTTATCTACATGCTTCGATCGATAGTAAACAAGTAATTCTAGAAAATTCTCCAATAATATCGACCAACGAAAATTATCAACATTATACAAAGCTTCTTCTAACAACAGCGCAAAATCAAATCAAAGGTAAATACACTCTGTTATTGCGTACTTTGCAAAACAAAACGATCGGATCTATCGTGCACTTCTCAAACGTAACACTAAACAAGTATGATCATAGTTAATATGATTATAGAAACAGCTATTAAAGTTATTCTGAATCCTTTAAATTTCAAAACTTTTACACTACATAGCAAGATCATAGTGGAAAGCAAGATCATTTGTATAATTTGTTGTCCTGCGTGCACATTATTATTACTATTATTATTATCATCATCATCATCATCATCATCATCATCATCATCATCATCGTCATCATCATCATAATAATCATTATCACCATCATCATCATCATGATCATGATCATCATCATCATCATCATCGTCGTCGTCGTCATCATCATCATCATTCATTATTATTATTATTACAGAAAGTCTACTCCCGTAAAAAATGCAAGTGCTGGACTCTAACGGGTGCAGAGTTCCCTCGCGTGCTGTTTCTCTCTCACACCCACTGTATATCATACAATAAAGAAAGAGAAGGAACACAAGGGAGAAGAAGTTGGAGGAGAAGGAGAAAGAGGAGGATTATGAAGATACCATTCCCGGATTTTAAAGGTCCTAGGCTTAAGTGAGTGCAAGTTATATAAATACAACAATTAAGGCGTTAGAAGATGCGCCTTTAGAATGCAAACTGGCATTGCCTTGAGCAGCTCTTCAGCTGGAAGAGCGCTATATAAGGACGATATCCTATCCAATTCTATCCCGTAACTCAAAGGTCGTAGGGACACCACAGATGATCGTTTAACCAGCGTGCTCCATCTTTCTCTGTCCTCAGCAACCCTGATGGCTTCACTCAGTGTCAAACCAGTCCATTCTCGAATGTTGTCCTCCCACCTCTTTTTCGGTCTCCCTCTTCTTCTACCTCCTTGCACTGTACCTAGCAGGATGGTCTTTGCAAGGCCTGATAATCTGGTGACGTGGCCATACCATCGGAGTTTCCGTTTCTTCACCACTGTGAACAGGTCATCTTGTTGCCCAATGGCTTGCGTGATGCTCTGTCGGACTTCGTGGGGCACCACAGATGATGGTTTAACCAGCGTACTCCATCTTTCCCTGTCCTCAGCAACCCTGATTGTTTCGCTCAGTGTCAAACCGGTCCATTCTCGAATGTTGTCCTCCCACCTCTTTTTCGGTCTTCCTCTTCTTCTACCTCCTTGCGCTGTGCCTTGCAGGATATTCTTTGCAAGACCTGATGATCTGGTGACGTGGTCATACCATCGGAGTTTCCGTTTTTTCACCACTGTGAGCATGTCATCGTGTTGTCCAATGGCTTGTGTGATGGTCTGTCGGACATCGTCGTTGGTGAAGTGCTGGGTATAGGAAATGCCCAGAAGTCTTCTGTAGCACCTTATCTCAATGCTTTGTATTCTTCGTTGGGGATCTGCTGTGGGGGTCCACGTACCGCAAGCATATAGGAAGATGGAGATGACAAGGGAGCGCAGCAGTCATACCTTGGAATGTAGATTGATGGTGCTGTCTTTTTAAATTGGCTTTAACCTCGCCAGGACAGCAGTTGTTTGTGCGATCCTGGAGAGGACTTCCTGTCGGGACCCATTGTCTGATTCAATGGCTCCTAAATATTTGAAGCTATGCACTGTATTGAGTGATTGGCCTTGGACTTTGATGTCCGTGTTGATGCCATTGGTGTTATATTCTTACCTTCATGTTTTTACTTGATTTAACTGCCGGTCGTGAGTGTTCGTGATGTGTGTTTGTGTTGTGTGTGTGTTTGGTTTATGTTTGTACGGCAGGACATGGGCTTATGAGATCGTGTGACAATGTTGTGATACCTTGTTTGACATTAAACTGTTTTAAAACTATTTTAAATATGAGCTGCTTTCAAATCTTGTAATTGCGTTATGTGGATAAATAAAGTGGTATTGAATGCAATTGAATGTATCAATTTATTGTTATTCTTTATTTATTTATTTATTTATTTATTTATTTGTGGGGTGGGTGAGTGGCTGGAGGGTGGGGAGAAAGGGAGAGGTGGGAGCGAGAGGGGAGTGATGTTGGATGTTGTGACTCTGCCTTTTCCTAACGGAGCAAAAGGAAGCACATGAAATGGACGGCCCCTATCTCAACTAGCGATCTGCAAGCAACAAGAATTTTTTTAAAATCATCATCCGCCCAGCCAAGTGCTAGCTGCAGCCCGAAAGCTGTTTAACATGGTGGGGCTTGGCAGTGGTTAATGTGTCCGCCAAACTTCAAAGGATGAATTTTTGGTTCATTTAATCTTAACATAAGGCCGTTGTGAACGAAAAAGATGCAATTCAGAGCGACGAACAGACGGAGTGCTTTTAGGGCCGTCCACAGGATGACTATTGAAGGACGGATGATCCATCACCTCAATAGCAAAGGTCAACAAAATCGCTTCAGTCAGTTTGGAATATACAGCACAACGTGTTTAGCACAAAAAAAAATTCCTCCACTGATACGAGGACGCAGGAGACAGGTGACTCCCTATGAAGTTGTATCAAAATCCGTTCAGTGCGTCTTGATAGATGACATCCAGCGGACCGACGGACGGACGGACAACCTACCAAAAATTGGTTTGTTCTGATCCCATTCCCAGCCCCCCCCCCACCCTCCACAAACCCATCTCCTATCCTATCCTATCCTATCCTATCCTATCCTATTCAATTTCCATAACACGGAGGTCGTATGGGCACCACAGATGATCGTTTAACCAGCGTACTCCATCTTTCCCTGTCCTCAGCAACCCTGATTGCTTCGCTCAGTGTCAAACCAGTCCATTCTCGAATGTTGTCCTCCCACCTCTTTTTCGGTCTCCCTCTTCTTCCACCTCCTTGCACTGTGCCTTGCAGGATGGTCCTTGCAAGACCTGATTATCTGGTGACGTGGTCCATACCATCTGAGTTTCCGTTTTTTTCACCACTGTGAGCAGGTCATCGTGTTGTCCAATGGCTTGTGTGATGGTCTGTCGGACTTCGTTGTTGATCTGTTCACCAAGAGTGCAATCCTTGCCTCCTTTTGTCACCTATGTAAAAATATTTTATGAATTGTCTGGAATGTTAAGAAAATAATAAAGTGTTAGTGTATTTATTTTATTTTATTTTGGCGATAGCAAATCAAGTTCAATTTCCTTGTGTAAAAATGCGCACAACAGATCGTCTCGTCTCGTTATCTCGTCTTATCTCATCCTCTCGTCTCATCATATCCCATCTTATCATCTTATCTCTCTCACCTCATCATCGGAACTCATCGTCTCACCTCCTCTCACCCTCTCCCTTCCGGTTTCCCATGCCTGATTTCTCTCCCTTCTTACATCACCTCTCTCTCTCCCTCTTTCTTACTTTCCCCCCCAACTCACCCTAGTACTCCACATGACCGTTACGACCCAAAAGCACATCACCTATCCAGACAGGACACTGCCAGATTCGATCACGTGATATTGACCCGCCATCTTGCCTTCTGGTCAGGTGATCCTGGGGCTCATTGACTGGCTGTCACAACTAGTCGGCGTCCTTAGCACCGACTCATGCGCAAATGCAAACGTCCGGGTAAATAGGGGGAGGGTGGGGGGAAGAAAATGGGGGTGGGTGGGTGGAAGGATGAGAATTAACTTTGACACAAAGGAGACGAGGATCGCACTCTTGGTGAACAGTTACACGCTAATGGCTTCCTTTTAAAGGGACCCTGTACCTTGGTTACGCCCCCCTCAACAGATCAGTTTAACACTCACAGTGAGAGTTGCCCCACTCAAACAAAGAAGCTTACAATCCGCCCCCCCCCCTCTCCCCCAATACACTTTGAACATATAGTTATATTTTAAATGAATACATTCCTGCTAACCAACATCCTATCCTATCCTATCCTATCCCGTAACTAGAAAGTCGTTGGTGCACCACAGATGATCGTTTAACCAGCGTACTCCATCTTTCCCTGTCCTCAACCAACCCTGATGGCTTCGCTTAGTGTCAAGCCAGTCCATTCTCGAATATTGTCCTCCCACCTCTTTTTCGGTCTGCCCCTTCTTCTGCCTCTTTGCACTGTGCCTTGCCGGATGATCTTTACAAGGACTGATTCCATACCATCGGAGTTTCCGTTTCGTCACCACTCTGAGCATGTCATCGTGGTGTCCAATGGCTTGTGTGATGGTCTGTCGGATTTCGTCGTTGGTGATGTGCTGACTATAAGAAAATGCCCAGAAGTCTTCTGTAGGACCTCACCTCCATGCTTTGTATACTTTGTTGTAGGTCTGCTGTAAGGGTCCATTTTTCGCAAGCGTATAAGAGAAGGAGATGACAAGGAAGCGCAGCAGCCTTACCTTGGAATGTAGTCTGATGGTCTTGTCTTTCTAAATGGGTTTCAACCTTGTCAGGATAACATTTGTTTGTGCGATTCTGGAGAGGACTTCCTGTCGAGACCCATTGCCTAATACAATGGGTCCTAAAGATTTGAAGCTAGGCCCTGTGTTGAGGGATTGGTTTGAACTTTGATGTCCGTGTTGAAGCCATTGGTGTTGTTGTTCATCATATTCAGAGGGAGAGATTTCCACACAGCAGCTCCATTAAATGATAGGCTATTTTTGTATAAATCAATGCGAGGGAGGCGTAGTTTATAATTATAAAGTCTATGCCCATCAACTGGCTTAATAAAAAATGTCTCAAGATATGCAGGTGTTTCTCCGTGTGTGATTTTGAACCAAAGGATAGCTGTATTAAATATAAATTGTTTTTGAAGTGGTAGCACTCGGAGATCCTTGTATTTCTCAGTAGTTGTAACATCTATGTTTACATTGTAAGACTTATATAGTATCTTAATTACTCTTTTATGAAGACTGTTTACCTGTTTAATTTGGCCCTCACTTGCATTACACCAAATAGTTGATGCATAATTAAAATGAGGCATACAGTGGGCATAGAAAAATAATATTAATGCACCAACCGTAACAAAATGTCTAAGTTTATTTAGAAGGAAAATGTGTGACCGCCAGCTAAATTCATTATCAATAATTTTGCCTATAGGCCTAGCACTTTAATAATGTACGACCCTAACTTTAGATTAAGGCAAAAAGATCTATTTTGACGTTTTTGTCTTGTAGTGAGAAGCATACTTTCACTTTTATTCGGATTTAAAGAGTGAGAGGGGAAGAGAAGGAGAGAGAGAGTGAGAGAGAGAGAGAGAGAGTGGTGATGGGATAAGGAAAGAAAGATGACAGACGGAGAGAGAGAGAAAGAGAGAGAGAGAGGAAGAGAGAGAGAAAGAGAAAGAGAGGGAGAAAGAGTGAGAAAGAAAGAGAGAGAGAAAAAGAGAGAAAGAGAGAAGGATAGAGAGAAAGAGAGAGAGGGAGAAAGAAAGAGAGAGAGAAAGAGAGAGAAAGAAGGAGAGAGAGAAAGAGAGAGAGGGAGAAAGAAAGAGGGAGAGGGAGAAAGAGAGAGAGAGAAATAGAAAGAGAGAGAAAGAAAGAACGAAAGAGAGAGAAAGAAAGAACGAAAGAGAGATGGAGAGAGAGAAAGAGAGAGAATGAATGAATGAACATTGAGGTTTAACGTATACACCCACCATTGGCGATATGGCAGACGGGGATAACCATCCCAGGGAAAGAGGGTTAGGGACCTGAATCAACACTGAACGACCAGAGCAATCATACTGCTAAAATGGACAGTGAAAATAGTCACATTTTATATCGCCCACCACGGGATTCGAACCTGGGTCATCGGTGTGCCAGGCGAACGCGCTACCACTTGAGCTACGGCGGTGGGGCCAAAGAGAGAGAAAAAGAGATAAAGAGAGAGAGGGAGAGAGAGAGAGAAAGACAGAGTGAGAAATGGAGAGAGAGAAAGGGGGAGAGAGAAAGAGAGAGGGAGAAAGAGAAAGAGGACAGAAAGAGAAAGAGAGAGGAAGAGAGGGAGAGAGAGTGTTGAGGAAATAAGGAAAGAAAGATGAAAGAGAAGAAGAGTGAGAGAGAGAGAGAGAGAGAGAGAGAGAGAGAGAGAGAGAGGGAGGGAGGGAGTGTGTGCGTCGCTTGCATGCACGCGTATCAATGTGTGCGTGTGTGCGTCTAATGCGCGTCGTGTAACAGAAATTAAAATTGTTAGAGATAATGTTTCACTCACACACACACAAACTTATACACACACACAAACACACCCACCCATACATTATGACGGGTGACCCGTGCTGCGGCTTGTGCCAAACGGGACTCGTGTTTTCTGCTGACAGCTCCTCCTTTTCAGTTTTACCCTTGGCTCAACATAGATTTCTGCATGCCAAACATGCTATTCCCTTACCTCCTATGCTAAGCCGCCTCTTCTTTCTTCTCTGTATCCAATATCAGTGTATCCAATGTCAGCGCCCTCAACAGTATAGTCCTTCTCCTCCAGAACGACAGTTTATCAAATTTATCCTATATATCCAGGTTTCTGCTCATTGCCTAACCACATGCTGACGCCATTATTTGTTGAGAGAGCCAGTAACTATACCTCAGGGCTAGTTTTGTAAAAGTAGGCCTACTGGCTACGCATAGGCGTGCTAATTTTAAAGAAACACGAGGGCGAATGGAGGGAGTATGAAAACTGGATGGCTAGGTTTCAGCAATGTGTGTATGTTTTTTGTGTGTAGGTGTGTGTGTGCGCGCGCGCGTTTTTGTTTGTGTTGACTAGCAAATATATCTATTTGCCCTTTTGTACAGTTCGTCTGTTTTATGACTTTATCTTCTTATCATTATTATTGTGATTTGTTGTCATGCTTGTTCACGTGTTCACTATGTTTTATTTGTGCTTTTGTGTGTGGTGCTGCAGCGTTGACCAAATGCATTCCTTGTGTATTATTCAATTGGCAATACATTATCTTAAATCTTGAATTATGAACAAAATTATACACTCCCATACACATTTAAACATACAACTTTGCCTCTATCACTCTACATCTGATAGAGTATCTCAGTGGTTAGGGCGCTCGCCTTGTGTACGTGTGTGTTATGTTGAAACGCGAACGAAAGTATGTCTGAAACGCGCACGATAGATCTAATTGTTTCGCTTTGCAAAGTATTCAATAATAGAGTGTATTTACCTTTGATTTTTAGTTTGCGTTGTTGTTAGAAGAAGCTTTGTATAACGTTGGTAATTTTTGTTAATCGATATTATTAGAGAATTCTCTAGATTCGCGTGTTTACTGTCGATAGAAACTTCCTGATAAATGTCGAAGTTTGAGAACGTTCCTGGAATGTTTAGAAAAATGTATGACGTAAGTCAGTGATGACGAACTTTATTTTGATTGGTGGTAAAGCGTTATCGGGAACATTCTGACGTAGTCTCGATCGAGAGAAAATCTATAAAATGGATGCCCTGTGTGTTGAAAGTGTTGTTGATAGTGAGTTGGAAAGTAAGAGTTGAGAATTGTATGCAGATGTTGATGTGTGCTGAATAAAAGTGGAAAATTTCATATGAAGACTCGGTGACTTGTATGCTGATTGAACGGGTCACGTGGATAATCGAATCCGAGATTACACTCATCAGGAGCATTCACGCATTGGGGCTGAATCTACTACTGATTGAAAACACCACCATCAAACGGAGTGTAACAGTGTGTCTTGGGCGACGTGGGTTCGAATCCTAACTTCAGCAAACTATTGTGTGCATGATGGGTATCAGTGGCCAGCGCCTTGAGAAGCTCTGTGAGCTTGGAAGTCGGCAAAATAAGGAATCTTTGTCTGTCTCTCTGTCTGTCTGTCTCTCTCTCCATTCCACGTCCGGTTTTCTTCCGGTATGACTCTCCCTGGCGCATGCGCACGCGGCCATTTCCGGTGTGATGCCCATTTAAAGTAGCAGGATGAAAGAGCGATGAGAGCAGTAAGCGCTTGAAGGGCAGTGAGCAAATGTTGCAACAGACTTGAAGTGTTGGCAATGACGCCCATCACAGGCAAAGCAACAGACCTACATATACTGGATTCCCAACTCACTTTTCTCCGCAAACGATCTGCTCTTATCAACAGACATGTTTCCACTAACTTTGTATGCGACCCAAATGCTGACTGAGAGTCAGTGTTACGACTCAGACGCTTACGTTCATTTCCAATAATGATTACGTTTAGGCATAAGGCTTGCACTTATAGCCTCGAGTTGTCATTTACAGATCTTATTTAGCGGGAGGAGTCTTATACCATCGCTGAAGAAACGGAAACTCCGATGGTATGGCCAGGTCACCAGAGCATCAGGCCTTGCAAACACCATCCGGCAAGGCACGGTGCCAGAAGGCAGAAAAAGAGGGAGTCAGAAAAAGAGATGGGAGGACAACATTTGAGAATGAACTGGCTAGACACTGAGCGAAGCCATGAGGGTTGCTGAGGACAGAGAAAGGTGGAGTACGCTGGTTAAACAATCATCTGTGGTGCCCCAACGACGTTCGAGTTACGAGATAGGATAGGAAAGGATAAGATAGTCTTATAGTCCTAATCTTTATTGATGGAATATTTGAGAGCTATGTAGTATTAGATGATTACAGTCTCAAAATCTGTAGAATGTTCAATGACGAAAGACACTGCGTATCTCCGGTGACGAGTTTTATTTTTGATTGATGGTTGATTGCGTCATTGTGGACAGTTTTGTATTTTTCCACATGGCTGACAACCTATTATAAGTACCGTTGTTGGCTGACAGACTATAAGTACTGCTGTCTGCTTGTCCAGACAGTTGATTGTGTTTTGGAAAGAAATTTGATATGAAGTGGTTGATGCTGCTTGCTGAATACAGTTGGAACATCTCGTAACGACGACTCCTGCCTTGTTGCTGAGTGAACGGGTTGGGTGTATAATGAATTCGAGTTACACAAGATTGAAGCATCAGAGTCTGGGTGGACGATTGTTGTGTAACAGTCGGAGATCATCGATCACCTATAGGTTGTGTGACGTCACATGACCTCACGTCTCTAAAACTCTCAGATTGGGGTCAGAGTCATGGTCGGCCTGGCTGCATCTATAACCTTACTAGCAGCCCGATAACATCAACGGGCCAAATGTGTGTGCGTTTAGTGTATGTGTGTGTGTGTTTGTGTGTGTGTGTGGTGTAATCACTACGATGGAGAAAACCACACACAATAATAACAGCGAGAATAAAAACAACAAAATTACAGGCAGAGAATGTGGGCTGTGTCTCCAGCATGAAACATCCGCGATCAAAGCCAAGCCATAAAATCTCCAACCATGCACATGAAACTGGTTTAAAATAGACATGGACATTACATGTCCAGGATGGAGGTGGGGGGGGGGTGTGTGGGTGGGTGTGGAGGGAGAGGGCGGATTGGAGTGGAATACAATGGGGAAGGGGGTGTGTGTATGTGTTGTATCTGCATATGGAAGATACTAGGTTGTACAAGTTGTATGTGTATAGAGTATGATACATGTAGGTTTAGATTTAGCTTTCACGATCTTTTATATAATATATATTTCAAAAGCAAACGTACTGCGAAAAGAGACAGTGAACGTTGTCTGTTATCTTGTATGGCGGCCTACTAGCGCCAAAACCTCATAATTATTATCATGTGATAATTACAAATATTATGGGATAATTACATTTATCAAGAGATAATTACAATTATCATTGAAAAATTACAAATATGTTCGTGTGATCATGTTTAATTTTTAGTTTTGGCTCTATCAATCCGCCTGGAAATGCCCCAAAACTGAAAATTGTAATTATTACATTATAATTAAAAATTTCACTTGACAATTATAATGTTCACGTGATCATGCTTAATTCTGGTAAAGCGGCTTACTAGCGTCAAAACCCGCAAAACTTACATGTATCAGTGATAATTGTAATTAACACGTGTTCTGTGTAATTCACAGAGATACCGATAATTCACAGTGTTAATTACTCATTTTCAGTTTTGGCCACGCTTTACTAGGGCCAAAACCCCAGGCGTGCTGGGAACAGTGCCGCTGCCGCGCTTGCTCATCTTGATATTAATAATTTTCAGTGATCATTGTAATTATCGCTTGATAAATGTAATTATCTCTTGATAAATGTAATTATCTCTTGATAATTGTAATTATCTCTTGATAATTGTAATTATCTCATGATATTTGTAATTATCAAGTTTTGACGCTAGGAAAGCGTGGCAAATACTGATAATTATTAATTAACACTGCGGGTTACCGATATCTCTGTAAATATCTCTGTGTATTTCTATGTAATGACTATGTAAAGCGTGGTGAGTCTGGTCATAGGCTGGAGTACCCGCTATATAAAAATCCGTTATTATTATTATTATTATTATTATTATTATTATTATTATTATTATTATTATTATTATTATTATTATTATTAAATTACACAGAACACGTGATAATTTGACTTATCTCGTGATAATGGCAACTCTCGGTTTTAGCGCTTGTAGGCCGTCATAATTTTGCCCAACACGGGATTCGAACCTGGGTCATCGGTGTGCTAGGCGAACGAGCTACCACTGATCCAAGTCTGTAAGTCACGCATCTTGACCTTTCTGCTGTTTGCGCTTTGGCACAAGGCGCTACAGAATCTAAGTATCGAGCTCTACCGTTCCTCCTGGGTATGTGTGAACGTAGGAGTACGAGCATTTTACATTTTTTCTAGCGTATGGCTGTGAAAACGTTTGACTTCCGGAACAGATTTAACTTACGGTAAACATTGCAGACGACTGGTAAGTAATCAAAGGCCATTTCTTGATTTGTCTGTCATTGGGTGTGGTATCCTATCCTATCTTACCCTATCCCGTAACTCAAAGGTCGCTGGGGCACCACAGACGGTCGTTTAACTAGCGTACTCCATCTTTTTTCTCTTCTCAGCAACACTCATGGCTTCGTTCGGTGTCAAACCAGTCCATTCTCGAATGTTGTCCTCCCACCTCTTTTTCGGTCTACCGCTTCTTCTGCCTCTTTGCACGGTGCCTTGCAGGATGGTCTTTGCTAGGCTTGATACTCTAGTGACGTGGCCATACCATCGGAGTTTCCGTTTCTTCCCCACTCTGAGTATGTCATCGTGTTGTTTAATGGCTTTTGTGATGGTCTGTCGAACTTCGTCGTTGGTGATGTTCTGGGTATAGGAACTGCCCAGAAGTCTTCTGTAGCACCTCATCTCCATGCTTTGTATTCTTCGTTGTAGATCTGCTGTGAGGGTCCATGGACGGTCTACTTGTTATCACTACGGAAAGCTGGCTGTTAATGTTCTTTGACAGACGTTAAAAGTTATTTCTTGTAGGGTATATTCACCGTGGCGAAACTGACCCTTTGTGATCCAAAATAAGGCATACCCGGGACCTTGTATGTGGTGATATACCCGACAGCATACGGTGTGTTATGTGAGCAATACAAATTTCCCATTCCGATTCCAGCCCAGCTGTCGCGAGGCAGTAAAACATTAGTCAAGCCACGTCAACTGCAGTTAATGTTGTCCACTTTCACTCCACACACACAAAAAAAACAAGATGGTAGCGCCATTCAAATGTGTGGGGTTTTTTTTTCAGAGACTCACACACACACACACACACACACACACACACACACACACACACACACACACACACACACACAGGCGTGTACGAGGTATAAATGGGGTAAATTGACCTACTTCGCGCTCCTTAGGCGGCGAATTAGGTCAAGTTTGTTAAAAAAACACGGCTAGGATAAGGAATTTTACTCGACGATTAGGGTAAGGCACCCGCCTCGACGGGTAGGGTAAGGCACCCCTTCAAGAAAAGGGTTAGGGTCAGGGCTAGTTGCAGCGCTGCAACTAGCCCTGACCCTAACCCTTTTCTTAAACAGGTGCCTTAACCTACCCGTCGAGGCGGGTGCCTTACCCTAATCGTCGAGGAAAGTTCCTTATCCTACCCGTCTGGAAGATGCACTACAACTACACTTGGTCAAGTGTACTTGTAGTGCATGTACACCCATACACACACAGGAACACAAAAAATAGGCGGTTTTTGTCCTCCCCAAAAGTGTTACGTTAAATTACATTAAATTTAAATTAATTGTTCTTGTATAGCGGTGTTCCAGCTCAAGAGCTGCTCAAGGCGCTGGACGATACAGGATCTAACTCAAGCCGCCCCTGGCGCCCACCGGCAATCTTTGGACTCATAGTCTGACGCTCAGTCAACCGAGCACAACCCTTGCAAACCGGCGATGGGGAGAAGGGACCTCGTGCGTGCTGAGTGTTTTTGTGTAGCCGGCACTCACCCGCCTAGGACATGAGTGTCCTATCCTATCTATCCTATCCCATAAAACAGAGGTCGCAGGGGCACCACAGGTGATCGTTTAACCAGCATACTCCATCTTTCTGTGTCCTCAAAAACCCTGAAGGTTTCGCTCAGTGTCAAACCAGTCCATTCTCGAATGTTGTCCTCCCACCTCTTTTTCGGTCTCCTCTTCTTCTACCTCCTTGCACTGTGCCTTGCAGGATGGTCTTTGCAAGACTTGATGATCTGGTGACGTGGCCATATCATCGGAGTTTCCGTTTTTTCACCACTGTGAGCAGGTCATCGTGTTGTCCAATGGCTTGTGTGATGGTCTGTCGGACTTCGTCGTTGGTGATGTGCTGGGTATAGGAAATGTCCAGAAGTCTTCTGTAGCACCTCATCTCCATGCTTTGTATTCTTCGTTGGATATGTGCTGTGAGTGTCCATGTTTCGCAAGCGTATAGAAGATGGAGATGACAAGGGAGCGCAGCAGTCTTACCTTGGAATGTAGGCTGATGGTCCCGTCTTTCCAAATTGGCTTCAACCTTGCCAGGGCAGCAGTTGTTTGTGCGATCCTGGAGAGGACTTCCTGTCGGGACCCATTGTCTGATACAATGGCTCCTAAATATTTGATAGCTCAACGTGAGCGCCAGTTTCTTTAAAGTCCACGAGATGGGATGCATGCGTGCACAGACTAGAAGGTTAGTACTCTCATCCGAAGGAGGATTCTGTTTTTTTGTGGCAGTTTTGTGATTTGTATTTGTATTGTAGGAAAGCAAACAGTAAAACGTGGACTCGTCCTGTCATGCCAATCGCCTCAGCCAATTATAGATATAGCGCAAAACGTGTTTAGACAATGGTGAAGCACGGTGACCTTGACCTTTGAAAATGTACAAAATATCAATGATCTAACATACTTAGCAGTTGTAGTTAATGGAAATTCTTTAAAAAAAATGAATTTAGGTTCAGTCATTCTTTTTATCCTATCCCGTAACTCGAAGGTCGTTGGAGCACCATAGATGATCGTTTGATACAATGGCTCCTAAATATTTGAAGCACTGGGTTGAGGGGTTGGCCTTGGACTTTGATGTCCGTGTTGATGCCATTGGTGTTGTTGTCACCTGTTTAGTCTTCTCTGCATTTATTTCCATTCCATAGGCTCTGGAGGTGGTGTCAAGCCTCTGCACCAGCTGTTCAAGATCTTGTTCCTCTCCAGCCAATCCATCAATGTCATCCGCAAAACGGAGGTTGGAGATTGCTCTACCCCCTATGCTGACTGTGCCTTTGTCATTCTGCAGATAAGTCAAGACGTGTGCTTTGAACAAAATTAAGTTCGTGGAAACGGACACACCGACTGACCGATTTCATTTGAAGTACTTGTAACTCAAGAAAATCCAATCAGCCGTTTGGAGATGTTGATCAAAACGCGTGTACCCACGAGCGTTGTGGCCAAGTGGGCTAAGGCGGGACTAACTTGCCTTGTCCACAGGCCAGAAACCAATGGCGCCTGACAGGTATGGGTTCGATCCAGCATCTGGGCATTATGTTTCTCCGAATATTGTTTACTTTCGACTCGGGCAACGTCTCGGGGGTTTTCTCCGGGTACTCCGGTTTGCTCCCCCAGCAAAATTTCAAAATTTCAAAAAAAAAAATTCAAATTTCAAAATCATAACTAATGTTAGGTAGGTAGGGTTTGGGCGCGCCACAGGCTGCGACTACGCCTTCCCCAGGGGAGGCAGCCCAGAATTTCCCCATATAAAGGGACAATAAAGCATTAAAATAAAATAAAATAAAATAAAATAATAATGATTCCAGCGACCTTGACCTTTGCAATAGAGCAAATACGATGGCGTGGGAGGCAATCCATTAACCTAGGTAATGTTTATATGAAGTTTGGTCAAAATCTCTTTATATTTGACATTTTTGTGTGGTAACATGCGTCCAGTTCTGGTAAATGTAGGTTAATTACTACTACTACCACTACTACTACTACTACTACTACTACTACTACTACTACTACTACTACTACTACTACTACTACTACTTTAGTATAATTTCTTTGAATACTACTGTAGATCTTAGAATTGTGTATTAAACATATACCCCAGAAACTACCATCTTAGGCTATTACAAGGTAGCAACCGTCAGCGTAAATATTCGCTGGTCCGGCTGTATTACAAACCCTACCCATACACCCTATTATGCCCGAAGAAAAATGTACATCCTCTTATTTAATAACGCTCTCGCCCGTCGTTGCTAAGCGACCGACCCGTTGCCATAGTGATTAACCTGTTGATGACCTTTGATGCCACTGTTTATGACCGCACTCAAATGGCCTCAATGTTCTATTCCTTTAAATCTCGCAGCAGGTGGCTTTGAGAGTGGAGTGTTTGGGAGGGAGAGAGGGAGTGAAAGAGAGAGATAAATCGAGAGAGAGAGAGAGAGAGAGAGAGAGAGAGAGAGAGAGAGAGAGAGAGAGAGAGAGAGAGAGAGAGAGAGAGAGAGAGAGAGAGAGAGACTAATATGACGTCAAACAGACTAAGGTGACGTAAAACAAAAAGACTGGTGAGGTCACACAGACAGAAGTGATCTATTTAGAAAGTCAATATCGCAGACAGGACGCCATTAGCAAGTCAAGGTTATGTCCCTTTCCAAGACCCGTCTGGAACCCGACTCTTTAATATTGAAGTCACGTTTGCATATCTATCTATCTATCTATCTATCTATCTATCTATCTATCTATCTATCTATCTATCTATCTATCTATCTATCTATCTATCTATCTATCTATCTATCTATCTATCTATCTATCTATCTATCTATCTATCTATCTATCTATCTATCTATCTATTTCTACTTGAAGTAATTTCCTCATGTCCAATTATACAGGACAGTGATTTGAAATATGTGTATGCTGTCTCCTCTGGGTTGAGTTCAGTTATATTAAAGAGAATAACTTTGACTACGTCCCTTCGACAGCTCATTTTAACTTCACACAATGAGTGTAGCCCCCACTGAAAAAAGCACACAGCAATAAAAAATAAACTTTCCAAAGTAAGTAGTTGTTTTCTTAAATTTTAAATTTAATAAATTACGTAGTTTTGTTGCCTAGTAATAATAGCCAATGGAACAAGCCAACATTGTGGAGCTAAGAACAACGTCTACCAAGGCCAGTCAAGAGACAGAACCCGTAAAACACAATTGCTCGTGAGGGTTTTCGTGTTCGAGTGATACAGTAGACACTGCCGGACCCCAGACTATAACAAAGGCGCGCACTTGAAGTCGGCTGGTTCACTCAGGAATAGGGTCAAAGGTCACAACGCTGTACCGTTAAAGGAGGGGGAATAACTCTGTCACACTCGAAATGGACCATGCAAACTTTCGCGGCTTGTTTGAGCGACGGAGGCAAGCTTGGTCATTGTCCACTGTAAAAGCAACGAAGACAGAGAAAGATGGATTACGCTGGTTAACCGATCGTCTGTGGTGCCCCAACGACCTCCGAGTTATAAGATAGGATAGGATAGGATAGAATAGGATAAAAGCAACGTGAATTGTAAGTTAAACCCATTTTCGCCAAATTAATTCGATTAATTTCGAACTGAGTTCTTTTTAAAATACTTTAATATCGCTGCTTCAGAGTGACGGATTCTGTTTTCATTCAAAGTTAGTGTTGCCCCACTGAAGAGATAACCAAAGAAACATTTTCGATTAAACCATCTAATCGTTTTAGGATGCGACAAATCCATATTTCACACGTGCTGTTTTAGGATAAACCATTACCATTGAGATGGGATATTGTTGTAGCGGGGTTGAGAAATTTCTGGAACTTATTGAAAGAGCTACGCCTTTTATTGTAAAAATAAATAAATAAATAAAAGAAAGCTCTCCACTGCCAGTCACTTTACAATAAAGACATCCCACGCCAGGGGACGGTGAGGCTTCACCCCTACTTATCGAATTCCCGTTTGACAAAAACAAAATACGAATTACAAACATCATTAAAAATTATCAACAAAACACTACATATAAATGCATAAAATGCTAAATAATAACTCATTGGAAGCCTAGTGACCACCCGGCAGAAGAGAGGGAGGAAGGGAGGTGGGGGAAAAGGGGAAGGGGGGAAGGAAGGAAAGAAAAAGGGGGGGGAAACGATAAGGGGGGGGGAAAGAATAGACGTCCAATATTCCAAGCTGATTTCCATACAAGACTCATACACAAATAAGGGGAGTCTTTGTCCCGGAAGAGTTTTCAAGAAATAGGTAGGAGACCTGGTTCTTAGCGAAGGGAAGTCGATAGTTTATAGCAGATTGATTAGAACAGCGCGGATTGAGGGAAAGAGCAAATTGAGAGAAGAAGGACATGCGTCAGTGGGAATTTTATATAGGCACTAATTTTCCAGAAAGATGGGTTATTTTTTATTAGATCCCTGATACTCTCCGGCACCACCCCTACTGGGGGGGCCGGATCGGCACGTCTAACCGGTTTTCTTATTACATATACGCTCTGGAAGTGGTGGTTGTATGTGGTGTTTGTGTGTGAAAGTTTTTTAATGTCTGGGAAAAGGGTGGGGAACCCAAAAAAAAAAAAAAAATAAAAAGGCGTTGCTTACCGGAGCGTAGTGTGTATGCCATTGGCGACGACGACGGCGAAGAGTTCCATGATGTTATTATAAGCTTCTCTCTCGAACAGCAGAAGAACTTATGCCATTGGAAGTCTTGCAGTATCTGCAGCAAGACGGTGATCATGGAGTTCAAGCTGACCCCTATCCGGGTCAGAAGCGGGTACATGTAGCTTCGCATGTCGAAGAACTCCTGGGCTACCGCACCCGGGGTAATCATTGGGACGTTCCAGTACTTGACCTGTATGGGGAAAAACAGAAAACACGCCCACATACAATGTTCAATACATTTTATGAAGTTTGGGTCAAAACTCCCGTTCAGAGGATTTTGAGATATTGCATTAGCCATAGAGCCAGGGCTTACCATAGGGATGTTCCAGTACTTCATCTGTAAAGGGAAAACACACACTTACATACACACACACACGCACACAATGCTCGATACATTATATAAAGTTTGGGTCAAAACTCCGTACAGCGGTTCCTGAGGTAATGTTTTGAGAGAGAGGGATAGTGAGAGAAAGATAGGTAAGGTAAGGTAAGGCAAGATAAGATAAGATAAGATAGTAGTAGTAGTAGTAGTAGTAGTAGTAGTAGTAGTAGTAGTGGTAGTAGTAGT
>CM072522.1:61846253-61858753 GCA_036898135.1 Oncomelania hupensis | reverse complement strand
TATCTGTCTTTCCTGTCTCTTTCTCTCCTTTAACTTTTCTCTCTCAATCTCTCTGTCTCTGTCATTGTCCTTCCTGTCTCTGTCCGTCTTTTAACTTTTCTCTCTCAATCTCTCTCTGTCTCTGTTACTGTCCTTCCTGTCTCTGTCTCTCTCTTAACTTTTCTCTCTCAATCTCTCTCTGTCTTTGTCCTTCCTGTCTCTGTCTCTTAACTTTTCTCTCTCAATCTCTCTCTCTGTCTCTGTCATTGAAATTCCTGTCTCTGTCTCTTTACTTTTCTATCTTAAACTCTCTCCCTCTCTCTTTCATTGTCCTTCCTGTCTCTATATCTGTCTCTCTCTCTTAACTCTTCTATCTCAATCTCTCTCTGTCTCTGTCACTGTCCTTTCCGTTTCTGTCTCTTTCTTAACTTTTCTCTCTCAATCTCTCTCTCTCTGTCCCTCTCTGTCTCTTCCTGTCTAGGTCTCTCTCTCGATTTCTTTCTCCAATTCCTCTTCCTCCTGCAATACTTTTTTTTAACGATTACATCTTTTTTTTTTACAGCCAAAATAATACCTTGTTTCTTTGGTTCCTGTTTTGCAGTCAGCGAGTGAGGGATAGTTGGAGATCCAGCGTTGTCTATCTTGTGACGGTTGGGCACCCTTTCTTGCGTATCTGGGCTTAGGCGGTCTTCGTTCACTTCGTGTCCTACCTAAATTCACAGATACAAAATATAATTATATTAAAATATATATTGTTTTAATTTACAGTAAAAAAAAAAAGAGATTGCACGCTCGTCCTCCCGCTTGTATTTTTTATTTTACATTTTGTATTATTCCATTTTTGTATTTTGTATTTTGTATTATTTGTTTTTGTATGTTGTATTATTCGTTTGAGTATGTTGCATTATTCGTTTTTGCATTTGTTTTATTTGTCTTTGTATTTTGTACCCTATATTATTAAGTTTTGTATTTAGTATTATGCATTTTGTTTTTTGTATTCTTTATTCTGGTATTTTGCTTTATTTGTTTTTTGTATTTTTGTATTTTTGTATTAATATTATTTGTGTTTGTTTTGCGTGTTTAGTATTATTCGTTTTTTTATATTTAGGATTACTCGTGTCTGTATGTTTAATTTAGCATTAGTCGTGTTAGTATTTTGTATTATTCGTTTTTGTATTTCGTATTTAGTATTATTCCTTTTTGTATTATTCGTTTCTGTATTTTGTATTGTTCGATTTTGTATTCTGTATTATTCGTTTTTGTTAAAACTCCAAATTTTTGTCCTAAACTCAGGGCTTTTTGAATAGTATAAGGTTCACACTCAGGAATGTTATACAATAAGATGGCAAAACGTTCAAATGTATTCCCAGACACTTAACACACGTAGCTGAAAATCGACCGACAGACTGACATTTGGCTCTTTCTGAACTTCCTCTCTTCTACCCCCCCCCACTCCCTCTCACCGACTATTTAAAAGTATTCCCTGATAAGTTTGGAACTACAAACAAAATGTAAAGAAATTGTTTAAAAAAAATTATGTTAGCTAGTTAGTTATTCATTGCATACAGAGTCCAGCGGACTGCAAAGAGCCAAATCCGGACCACAAAATCAAGACCACAACTTCGCTGAAAGAGGACTCACCCCTGATCCGTATATAAGATCTGCTGGAACAACCCCAGTGGTAACACTGAAGGCACGCCACCAACCAGTTACGTTACAAAATATCAACACAACACATACATATAAATTGCCTACAATGCTAAATAATAATATCGTAGGAAAGCTCTAGTGACCATTTGGCAGAAAGCGTCCAATATTCCCAAGTTGATACAACAGACCTCACACACAAACGAGGAGTTTTGTCCCGGAAGAGTTTTCAAGAAAAAAGGCAGGAGACTGGTCTAGCGAAGAAGACGATAGTATAGCAGATTGATAGAAAAGAGCAGGAATGTCCCGGAAGAGTTTTCAAGAAGAAAAGGTAGGTGACTGGTCTAGCGAAGAAGAAGATAGTATAGTAGATTGATAGAGCAGATTAGGAATGAGAAAGAACACTGAGAAAGACAGCGGCAGTGGGAATTTAAAGCACTAAATTTCCAGAAAGTGGGGATACTATTTATACAGAAACCCCAGCACTCCCACTGGGGGAGAAATTTATGTGCGTATGCATGCGTGCGTTCGTGAGTGAGTAACTGTGTGTGAGTGAATGTGTGTGTGCGTTGGCATGTATTTCTTTATATTTTGTTCGTGTAATAAACATCTCACAATGTCACAAACACAAATAATATTGGGTTAAGTTTGGAAGCGCCACAGGCTGCGACCATGCCTTTCCAAAGGAAGGCGACCCAGAATTTCCCGAGAAAAAGGGACAATACAGTGTCAACAATCAACGCAAAATAAATGTCCTACCAGGACATTCCAGACGTACGTGCCTCAATGCTGTGAACTATGCAGGATTCCGAACAGTACATTACATTACATTATTATTGCTTTAGGTCCAGCGGACTCTTCCGAGCCAAATCAGGACCGGACAACCCCCGATCCGCATAAAAGATCTGCTGAAACAACCCTAGTGGTAAAACCGAAAGCTCTCCACCAGCTAGTCACTTTACAATAAAGACATCCCACGCAGGGGACGGCTGAGGCTTCACCCCAACTTATCGAACCCCCGTTTACAAAACAAAATAGAATACAAACATCATTATAAATTATCAACAAAACACATACATATAAAATGCCTACATTGCTAAATAATAACATCATAGGAAACCCTAGTGACCACCTGGCAGAAAGCGTCCAATATTCCCAAGCTGATCCAACAGACCTCATACACAAACAAGGAGTCTTGTCCCGGAAGAGTTTTCAAGAAAAAAGGCAGGAGACTGGTCTAGCGAAGAAGACGATAGTATAGCAGATTGATAGAAAAGAGCAGGAATGAGAAAGAACAAATGAGAAAGACAGCGACAGCACTAAATTTCCAGAAAGTGGGGATACTCTTTATACTGAAACCCCCGGCATCTCAACGGGGAGGGATTCCGACAAAAATCCTAGTTTGGTGATTGGCTCTTTGGTGCCCAAGAACGTTGCGTGTAGATCGGAGCTCATTGTGCGATCACGTTGTTTTGTAGTATGTTGTATTTTGTATTTTATCGTATTTTGTGTGCTGCGCATTTTGTATTTTGGAGTGCATTTTGTACGCTATGGTATTGTATTTTGGATTATATTGTGTATTTGCATTTTGTATTGGGTTATATTTTGCAATGTATTATAGTTTGTATTTCGCGTTGTATTGTATTTTTGCATTGAATTGCGTTGTGTCTTATTTGGTATTGCATTGTAGTGTGCTTTGCACTGTACAGAAACATTGTATTTTGTGATATTGTATGTTGTATTATATTATATTTTGTGTTGTATTGTATGTTGTATTATATTATATTTTGTGTTGTATGTTGTATTATATTTTGTGCTGTATTGTATGTTGTATTATATTATATTTTGTGCTGTATTGTATGTTGTATTATATTATATTTTGTGTTGTATTGTATGTTGTATTATAGTATATTTTGTGTTGTATTGTAGGATGTATTATAGTATATTTTGTGTTGTATTGTAGGATGTATTATATTTTGTGTTGTATTGTATGTTATATTATATTATATTTTGTGTTGTGTTGTATGTTGTATTATATATTTTGAGTTTTATTGTATGATGTATTTTATTTTGTGTTGTATGGTATGTTGCATTATATTATATTTTTTTGTTTTGTTGCATGTTGTATTATATTATATTTTGTGTTGTATTGTATGTTGTATTATATTATATTTTGTGCTGTATTGTATGTTGTATTATATTACTTTTTATGTTGTATGCTGTATTATATTATATTTTCTGCTGTATTGTATGTTGTATTACATTATATTTTGTGTTGTTTTGTATTTTGTATTATTTATATTTTGTGCTGTACTGTGTGCTGTATTATATTATATTTTGTGTTGAATTGTATGTTGTATTATAGTATATTTTGTGTTGGATTGTGTGTTATATTTTGTTTTGCATTGCTATCGTGTTTTGTAGTTCAGCGTTGTATTATATTATATTGTATTGTTTTGTATTGTACTTACTTGCTGTTGGTGGTGTTGCTGTTGTTGTTGCTGGTCGTCCTGCCGGAAGGGCAGGTAGAGGGGCCCCAAGGGGTCGTCGTATAACCGACCGCTGTCCACCAAGCCACGCCTCCTGTCGCCACTCTCTGCCCAGTAGGAGGAGCTAACACGAACGCCGGTGACGTCGTCTGGCTTGGTAACTCCGTTGGCTTCGTTTCCCTTGTTGACGTCATCGGCGGCTCGGACGTCGTGGGTGACGCCGATGCCTTGCGAGTCACTTCCTTTAGAAACGTCATCCGTGCTACGTCCTTTAGTGACGTCATTCGTGCCACTTCCTGTAGTGACTTCAAGCGCTTCCCTTTCTTTAGTGGCGTTACGGGTGTCCCGTTCTTTGGCAACGTCAGTGACAAAGTCACCTCCTCCAACCAGCGTAAGGACAGCGAGAAGCACCAAGGTCATCTCCATGTTGACGTAGAAGGTATTGGAGGTCAAAGGCCACACACAATGTATTTATTTTCCTAATTTTTTTTTTGAAAATCACACGCGATTCACTTGCTGTATCACAAATGGAAGATCACGACTTGGGCTTTACATCTCAGCACAATGATGTGGTTCATAGCTACATATAGCCTCTGCAGCTGTTTTACAGAACATATTTATGTACGAATGAAAGGCATGGAAACAAATGGCATGCTCCACAGACCCGCTGAGTTATTACCAAGACTAGGGAGAGGTATTTAGAAAGTCTTCACAGCCCGTTTTGCCCCACTACTACAACTACTACTACAACTACTACTACAACTACTACTACAACTACTACTACAACTACTACTACAACTACTACTACAACTACTACTACAACTACTACTACAACTACTACTTCTACTACAACTACTACTACAACTACTACTACAACTACTACTACAACTACTACTACAACTACTACTACAACTACTACTACAACTACTACTACTACTTCTACTTCAACTACTACTACAACTACTACTACTACTTCTACTACAACTACTACTACAACTACTACTACAACTACTACTACTACTTCTACTACAACTACTACTACTACTTCTACTACAACTACTACTACAACTACTACTACAACTACTACTACAACTACTACTACAACTACTACTACAACTACTACTACTACAACTACTACTACAACTACTACTACAACTACTACTTAGTTGGTCCTTGATTATAGGGTCCAACGGACTGCAAAGAGCCCAATCATGACCACAACTTGGTTGAAAGAGGACTCACCCCTGATCCGTATAAAAAAATCTGCTCAAACAACCCTAATGGTAACGTGTTTTTGATATGATGATGATGATGATGAGGATGATGAGTATGATGAGGATGATGATGATGATTGTTGTCCACCCATTGCACATAGCTGCGATCGAAAGAAAGTATACTCCAAGCACACGCTGCGCAGCAGGCCAAAGTATGTCCCTTGTCCCTTGAAGGGAGGTAAGCGAGGTTAGCAGCCTGCTCAGTTACAGTGTCGGTGAAAGACTACAAACGGAAAAGTAAGTTTCGTCTCCTCTAGGCGACGAATTAGGTCACGCTGTATTTGTTTCTAGGTCAACTGTCTTTTACGAACCGTCTGAGAATGTTTTCGAACCGTTTATTGACGCCGGATAGTGTCCTCACTTGGTTTCATACAATTTGAGAATCCAAAAAAAGGCAAATGGGTTTTTGGGACGGTAAAAGCATTTTTGTAGAGAAAAGGGTTAGGGCAAGGGCTAGGGATAGATCTACAACTAACCCTTACCCGAACCCTTGTAGCAATATTCCGCTCTTTCCGTCACTTTTAAACAGTATTGCGCTTCGCATCCGCGGCTAGCAGCGAGCCCAAAGTATACTTTGAAGGGATGGAGGGAATACTTTCACCTGCTGCTAGCGGGAGTTTTGGCGATACTTTGTACCGATCGCAGCAATGTGTATTACCTCTGTTGTCAAGGTGGCGCTGTGGCAATTCGTCCTTAACGCTAACGCAATTGGACGTTAAGCTTCGTTATTCCTCCTAACAGTAACACTGAAGGCACTCCACCAGCCGGTCACTTTACAGTAAAGGCATCTCATGCAGGGGACGCCGAGGCTTTATTCCAATGTAACGAACTCCAGTTTACAAAATCAAAATAGAATATAAACATCATTAATAATAACAAAACACATAGATACAAAATGCCTACATTACTAAATAATAATACCTTAGAAAAGCCCTAGTGGCAGCTAGCATGCCAAGCTCAATGCATGCTATGTGAGCAGCACTGTTTTGTTCCTCCGCATTTTTCTTGCTGCGGGCTATTTATAGCTTGTCTGCACCCTCCCTTCCAGTGAAAAGAAGCATCGGCGAAGCTATTTATAGCTAGCCTGGCTAACCTAACCTCAAAATCTAAAAACCTTTGGTTGAGTCACTGTGGCAGAAGGCGTCCAATGTCCACAAGGCGATCCGACAGAGCCCTACACAACTAAGGACTGAGGAGGCACTGTGGTCTAATGATAGTGCTTCGGCTTGAGGATCTGAAGGTCCCGGGTTCGAGCCCTGGCCGGGCCATTGTGTTGGGTCCCTGGGAAAGACACTTTACTCCTGTTTTCCTACTCCTTCGGATGAGAGTATAAACCGAGGTCTAGTCTGTGTCGCATACATTCCATCATAACGGACTTTAAAGATCCTGACGCTCATGTCCTAGACGGGTGAGTGCCGGTAACAAGAACACACCCAGCATGCACTTGGTCCTTCTCCCCCATCCCTGGCTGCCCAGGATTGTGCTCAGTTGTCCGGGCGTCAGACCATGCGCCGAAGGCTGCGGGTGGGCGTCTCGGACGGTTTGAGTTAGATCCTGTATCGGCCAGCGCCTTGATCCTTAGGCTAAGGCGCCTTATAAATGACGAACATTATTATTATTATTATTATTATTATTATTATTATTATTATTATTATTATTATTATTATTATTATTATTATTATTATTATTATTATTATTATAAGGAGTTTTAAGAGAGTATTCCAGAGAAAAGGCAGGTGACCGGTCTAGCGAAGACGATAGTACATTGGCATAACAGGGTAGGAACGAGAAAAAGTCAAACCAGAATGACAGAAACAATGGTAATTTAAAGCACTATCCTATCCTATCCTATCCTATCCTATGGTAATTTAAAGCACTATCCTATCCTATCCTATGGTAATTTAAAGCACTATCCTATCCTATCCTATCCTATTCTATCCTATCCTATCCTATCTTATGGTAATTTAAAGCACTATCCTATCCTATCCTATTCTATCCTATCCTATCCTATCCTATCCTATCCTATCCTATCTTATGGTAATTTAAAGCACTATCCTATCCTATCCTATCCTATCCTATTCTATCCTATCCTATACTATCCTATCCTATGGTAATTTAAAGCACTAACCCAATCCTATCCTATCCTATTCTATCCTATCCTATCCTATTCTATCTTATCCTATGGTAATTTAAAGCACTATCCTATCCTATCCTATCCTATCCTATCCTATCCTATTCTATCCTATCCTATCCTATCCTATCCTATCCTATCCTATCCTATCTTATCCTATGGTAATTTAAAGCACTAAGTGTCCAGAAAGTGGGTTAAGGTTACCGAAACCCCAGCACTCTAACGGGGTACTACTACTACTACTACTACTACTACTACTACTACTACTACTACTACTACTACTACTACCGAGGGTTTTCTCCGGGCACTCCGGTTTCCTCCCTCCCTTCAATAATGGTACAGGACGCAGTCAATATAAAAATTTCAAAAGTAAAAATTCGATTTTCTTTCCGTCTTCTAATAGCGATCTCCCTGCCTTTACACCACCTGTTTGAGTGATGGATGTGTATTTGGTGTGTGTAAGGGTGGATGAGACAGGTGAGCGTGTATGTTGGTATAGATCGCCGCGCTTTGAGCCTGATTGATTTGGGGAAAGGCGCGTATATAGTATCCTGCATTATTATTATTATTACTACTACTACTATTACTACTACTACTACTACTACTACTGTTTCTGCTGCTCCTGCTGCTTCTACTACTACTATTACTACTGCTATTCTTATATATAAGTCCTAATACTCATTGTAAACCAGCATGTCTATTTCGCTAGTCCGAATGGTCACACAGAGTATGCAAGCTTCATTCTTATTGATCGTTGTGATTAGCTTGAAGAATCAGCTGTGTCACTCAGGCCGGTCTATAAAGAAAGCACACGTATATCAGTGTCTTGATCCATACGCTACCTGAAAATGAAAACAGCCATATGAACACTAAGAGAACACACCTCGCATTGCAGAACTAGTCTACCACACTGTTTCTGTTCGAATCACACAGAAAGAAAAGTAACATCGTTTCACTAAGAATCACACGATGGAGAAACGACACCCCATAAGAAACCAAAAAGGAAGAAAAACGAATCCGTTTCACTTTTAGAATCAGAACAAAAACGACTCTGTTTCACTAAGAACATCCATGGCAAAAAACCGACACCGTTTTAATTAGAATCTTAAGAAGAACTAAGAACTCTGTACAGTCCCCAAAAAATCTAAACCGTTTTAATATGAAACGCGAAATATAAAAAAGACGACGTTAAGAATTAAAAGAACGTAAAACGACTGGGCTTCACTTAGAATTGCAAGAAGGCAAAGTCCAAAACGATTGTTTCACTATCAATCACAATATATGAAAACGATTACGTTTCACTGTCAATCACAAGAAATAAAATCGAATCCGTTTCACTCAGAATCACAAGAAAGAAAAAAAACCGACAACACTTCCGTTTCTCAGTCAGTCACAATATATAAAACGAGTTCGTTTCTCAAGCAGTCACAAGATATAAAACGAGTCCATTTCTCAGTCAGTCACAAGATATAAAACAAGTCATTTTCTCAGTCAGTCACAAGATATAAAACGAGTCCGTTTCTCAATCAGCACAAGATATAAAACGAGTCCGTTTCACAGTCAGTCACAAGATATAAAACGAGTCCGTTTCTCAGTCAGTCACAAGATAAAAAACGAGTCGTTTATCAATCAGTCACAAGATAAAAAAACGAGTCGTTTATCAGTCAGTCACAAGATATAAAACGAGTCCGTTTCACTCAGAATCACACGAGAAAGAAAAATAAAACGACTGCGTTTCACTATCCCAGCATGGAGACTCCAAACCTATATTTATCACTGTAAAACACATTATCAGTAATCCCAAAAGCTCTGGTTTGGAAATTCGTCATTTTCATTAATTACTGGATGAAAGCACTCAGATAAACAGTGCGGTTTGTTTTAAACAGGCGAGGTTGACGCTGATTGAGTGTCAAAGATCGATCAACCATAGGCACTGTGTTGGCGTTTGCCCACAGTAGCCTCTGACATTCAAAATTCGGGATCACCGTCGCTTTCGGGCCGAGTGCCAGTATAACCTTGTTGACAGACCGATAGGGGCGACAGGTGTACTGTTTGTTCATCAGTCGTTCGTTCATACTGTTTTTTTCTTTGTTACGCTAAATCTCCATCATTCCTGTTTCTTTGTTTCGCTATCTCCGTCATTGATTTCTCTTTGTTACGCTATCTCCGTCATTGATTTTCCCTTTGTTACGTTATCCCCGTCGTTGATTTCTCTTTGTTACGCTATCTCCGTCATTGATTTCTCTTTGTTATGCTATCTCTGTCATTGATTTCTCTTTGTTATGCTATCTCCGTCATTGATTTCTCTTTGTTACGCTATCTCCGTCATTGATTTCTCTTTGTTACGCCATCTCCGTCCTCATTTCTTCCTGTTATGAAGATTTCCACCAGCTTTATTTCTTTGGTACACCAATCTCTGAAATGTCTTTCTGCTACGCTATCTCCGTCATCGTTTTTTATTTTACGACCCTCTCCATCTACGCTTCTTTTTGTTACGCCGATCTCCATCCTTGCTTTCTCACTAATTACTGTACTTTGTCGTGGTTACGCGATCTCCGTCATTGGATTCTCTTTGTTATATTAATCTTCATCATTTTTTTTTGGTTACGCTGTATCCGCAATTTCTTTCTGTCTGTTACGCCAATCTCATCAGTGCGTTCTATTTGCTACGCCAAACCTCATCAATGCTTTTGTCTTTTCTATCAATCTCTCTTTTGCGTAATGTTTGTTACGCTATCTCCATCACTGTGTCTCTTTGTTACGTCAATCTTCAACTGCTTTCTGTGTGTGTGTGGAAAACCCCTTGGATCTGAAACAAAGAAACGGAAACGTTCGATATTAAAATTTTTAATGGATTTTATTTTGCCGTAAAATTGTGCGTTCACTTGGCAAATACAATGTTTATCTTGTCTGTCGGATATGGATGGAGCTAGGATATAAGAAAATAAATAATGCGCCTACGCTTATGTTTCGGGGCATAAGACTAATACGGCACAAAGTGACGCCTCTAGCAGCTTGAGTTAAATCCTGTATGAGCAGGCGACGCGCCCTGAGCTGCTCCTGAGCGAGAACAGCGCTATTTAAGGGTTAAAGGTGACTCCGTCCCCTATCGGTCTTTGGGGAAGGGAGTCGTTTAATACCTCCGTTTTCTCCAGGCCAGCTTAATGAGGGAGGGGTCTATCATCTCTTCCTCGCTGCTTTACCGTTTGGTGGCTGAAATCCAAGCATGGGTGCCGTTGTAATGGGGGTGGCTTTGGCACAAGCTAGCAATGGTTCATGTGTAGCAGCGTCAGGAAGTGTTACTACTTGGATGGGTGAACATGCAGAAAAGGATATATATATCACACGTAAAATAAAACACTTTGAAAACGACTTTTAATAACCTTCTTCAGGGCATTACAATGTCAGTGTAAAGATAAACACTCGTTTTACCTAATACCAGAATTCATTACTATAATTCACAAAACACCTTATGTTACCGGCAACGTGTAAAACCCCGGTATTGTATAGAATGCCTAAGAATTCTATAGACTGCCTGTTGGTGCATTCTATTTTTTATTTTATCTGGCCATTCTATAGAATGCCGGATTTCACACATTGCCGGGAACATAATTAAGAACGATTAAATTAAATAAAAACAACATAATTAATACACCGTTCTCAGCTTGCAAAGACCATCCTGCAAGGCACGGGGCAAGGAGGAAGATGAAGAGGGGACAGAAAAAGAGATGGGAGGACAACATTCGAGAATGGACTGGCTTGACACTGAGCGAAGCATTAGGGTTTGAGGACAGAGAAAGATGGAGTACGCTGGTTAAACGGTCACCTGGGTGCCCCAACGACTTTCGAGTTACGGGATAGGAAAGGATAGGAATAGGATAGCTTGCAAATAAAATATATAAACGCCATAAGTTTGTGTTTTCAGTTTTAAAAGTTGTATGAAAAAATTTTCGTTCTGTAGTCTTGAGCAAGGAGTAGGAATCGGAATTCCTTCAGCTGTAAGTCCGGAACGCGATAAGAAGTGTCATCTGTTGGTAATGTAAATTCGCTCCCCTCTCCCACCTCCCCCTCTCTCTCTCTCTCCTCTCTTGACCACTCTTCTTACCCGCTACACACGCACGCACACACCCACACACTCAAACACACACACACACGCTCACACACACAAACAAACACACACACACACCAATACGCACCCTCCCACAAAAATGCATATGGTAACATACGTACTGGGTTTTCAACATGGCTTCTTCAACAATTGTGTGTCAGGTTTCCAGCGAATAGGTTCAAAGTTTCTCTCTCTCTCTCTCTCTCTCTCTCTCTCTCTCTCTCTCTCTCTCTCTCTCTCTCTCTCTCTCTCTCTCTCTCTCTCTCTCTCTCTCTCTCTCTGTGCCTGTCTCTCTCACACACACAACTGTCTGGCTGCCTGTACCTCTCTTTCTGTCTCCCTGTCTGTCTGTCTGTCTGTCTCTCTTGACCTCTCACACGCACACGCACACGCACACAAACTGTCTTTCTCTCTCTCACTCACACACAATCTCTGTCTCTGTCTCTCTTTCATTGTCTCTCTCTCACTCTCTCTCTCTCGTTCGTTGCTGTCTGCATGCAATCCTTGGTTTACGAAGTAGCGTCCAAAGCATTCGCAAATCAAATTGTAATGAAAAAAAAACAAGACGGAATGCCATTCAAATGCATCGGTGGCCTAATGGTAGAGCTTTGGCTTGCGGACCTGAAGGTCCCGGGTTCGAGCCCAGGCAAGGGCATTGTGTTGTGTTATTGGGAAAGACACTTTACTCCCGTTTCATACTCCTTGGGATGAGAGTTTAAACCGAGGTCTAGTCTGTGTCGCATACATTCCATCATAACGGACTTTAAAGATCCTGACGCTCATGTCCTAGACGGGTGAGTGCCGGTGACAAGAAGACACCCAGCATGCACCTAGGTCCTTCTGCCCCATCCCTGCTGCCCAGTATTGTGCTC